>JAABOM020109089.1:0-65791 GCA_011800125.2 Solanum clarkiae
AGAGGTCATGTAGATGATTTAGGGTGCTATCCATATAGCATATTTATAAAATTCATGTGTATAAAAACAACATAGTTACCTATACAAATTTTTTTTAATTAATTAGGTTTGTACGTGTATAAAAAGATAATGGATGAGATAATCTTTAAAGATTCAATATTGATTTTTGTTTTTTTTTTTAGAAAAAAAATCTAAAAATTCAGTTGAGTTGTTGTGAAGTACAAAAAATAGACTGACCTAAGCCTTAAAAAAATTTAAGAACTGCATTGTACTTTACTCGAAACACTCTACAAAATTATAGTTGATTTTTTTTTTAAAAAAAAAAAACAATGTCAATAACAATGACAAATTTCACAATTCTTGATTTTTTATATCCTAATATTTAACAGAATTTCGCTAGTTTTATTTTTTAAGAAAATCAAAATCACTATATTATTTTAATAATTTTTTTATTTTACTATCAACAAATACAATCTATTGACTCACACAATAGCTTAAACAAAACTTTCCATCATATTTAGCAAAATATTATGCTACAATTCCTCAATATATAGTATAGATTACAAATTATTATATTTGAAGATAAGCATTATTATTATTATACTTGAATTGAATAAATTCTTTGATTAGAATTAGTTCACAACTCTTTAAATAAAATTTGAATTTCACATTGCAATTTTTACATTTTAAATTCCTGTGTATGATCTATATGTATTTGTTGAGTTGAAATTTAAAATATTACAATGTATTTGAATTTTTTTAAAATTTCTATTAATATTTTTGGATATTATATGTGTAGTAATCTTCAAACTCAATTCAATAAAAATATGGTTGTCACTATTTGAAACTGCAAATTATTTTATTTTATTTTTTAAAATATAAATTTAATTGACAGTTTCTTTATTATAATAAATTTAAAACTCCCATCCTTCATGTTTGATAAGGTTTCACAATTCGTTGCTAATTCGTAAAAGGCTTTATTTAGCCATTTTATTTTAATTTAAAATAATTTTTAAATTTTCTCCATAAACTACTTGTTTGTTATAGAAGTTTAGATCTTACAAAATGGAATTGGAATCATAAGTAAAATATCTCTTAGTAATAATAATTGGTAAAAATAAGTATCAATATTATTGAGAAATGTTAATATAATAACATACACTAAATGAATCATCTTGTGGATGAATACAACATTCACTCATACAAAGTAATCCACAGAGCGGTTTCATTAACACCCTTATCCTTAAGTCCATTCTGAAACACATCGGATGCTATCATCCATGAAACTTCCTTTGCTCTCTTCTTCTTTTGTTTCAACTTTTTCCTGCTCGATAAGGGATAAAGATAAGACAAAACTTTTCTAATCGCTAAAACATTTAAAATTCCTAACATTTTTATAAAGTGAGATAAAATAGGGAGATTGTATCTATATAGTGAGATAAATTAAGGAGGTTGTAACCATCTCCAAAATTATAAGATTAAATTCAAAATTTTAAAATCTTTATCTTTTAAAACCAATTAATCAAATCTTAATCAAAATTTACATATAAATATTATTTTAACATTCAAATTTTCAGCAACCTGTATTAGTAAATTCGACAATGCTTATTTACAATTTAACAAAATTCATATATAATTACGTCGAATAATCAAACATGTTAGTACGAAGAGAACGAATCAAGTAGAGATAACAAAAATACTAAATCTTATAATATTATTATCATTATAAAATTTAATACTTGAATAAAAAAATGTTTCGATGCAAGTAGACTGAAAAAAGGCATAAGAATCCTGATCTAAAGGTGCATATGTATGAATAAATATAAAAAAAATCTTTAAAATGAAAGTAATAAGAGTTATACATCATAAAGTAACTTCTTAATTATTTTAAATATAACATATTTAATTCCTACTATGTATGGAGATGTATATTTTCTTAAATAAATAAAGTCAAGATATTTAATAACTTATTCAAGAAAGTTCATAGTTACATCAAGCTTGTAACTTAGTTTAAACTTAATATATTTCTTTTTGTTCTTAAAACCTTTCAAGCACATATACAAATCTGATAAATATTCAACCGAGATAAATTACGTACTATCTAAACTATGATATACTCAAGATAAAAATGATCCATAATCAAACCGTAATAAAGAAAAAAAAATACATTCATTATGAGAAATTTCAATTTCTTTCACAATTTTTTGATCATTTTATTTGTCTGTATAACACATAATTTTTTTTTAAGGAAAAATAGGAGAGAAAATACAGGGGACCTATAAAATATTTTTTATTTACCACCTATAGTATTTAGTATTGCAGAGTATTTCGCAAGGAACTCCTCTTGCATGAGATATGGGCTACTTAGTCAAATTATTCAACTCCTTTTGATTGCTTTCATTTATTTGTGCCTCCCAATGGGTTATGATATTGTAAGAGACTGTAAAAGAGAAAACGAACAATTAATATGAATGAACAGCGTAACATAAATATTAACCTGAAAATAAGAATAAAAATAGATAAAAATAGAAGATACGATATAGTAATACTTTTGAGAACAAATAAGATTTGAACTTTCAAATTTACTTTATTTGATCTCTTACTCTTGATGGACTGATATTGAAAGAAGACATTACAATTGAAATCCTGATTTGTGATGCAGTTTTAATATTAACTTGGTCATATCACAAGAAGAGCAAAAAGTTCACCATATACTCCTTGTGATCCTATAGAATGTTCACCATAACTTTTTTTATAGAAAAAGAATAGTATTAAACCTTTGCCTAATAATATCAATTGCATCAACAACAAAATGAACGATAATTTTATAAGATATAATTATTCTCAAACAAATGCTACACTTCAAATATTGTGCAGTAATAACTTCAACAATATTTCAAACTATAAAAATAAAATTACAAATCCATCAAATTCAAACACCTATAATCTTGCAAGAAAAAAAAAAGAGTAAACCCATTCTAAATTATAAACATAAAGGGGAAAAAAAATCAAATTTGGTGCTATAGTACACTTTGTCCAAATTTGAAATATCTAAAACTCTAATGCTTATAATTCAGATTGCTCATTTTTATGAGCATTCATCACATGTGCTAAAGAAAATTCAATAGATACTTTTTTTTTAAACAAAAAAATTAGTCATAAATAAGACAAACAAAGAAAACAGTACATAACCTTGAAATTTCATAAAAGAATACATATCCTCTTGATGTTGAAGCTTGGGCGAGAATAGATTTTCCATAATCGTCGCAACTTTGGTTGGCATTCATCATTTTATAAAAATTAAAATATTTTGAAAAGAGTAATAAATATTCACTAAATATAATTCAAGTTCTACGGGAATACTTCATAGATTTTTTGCTGCAGTTTGGTGAAGTTTTTTTTCAAAATTTATTGTTTTAAGCATAAAACAATTTCCTTAAATAAAGGAGTCTAAATTAAGTTTTTTTCTTTCTAATTTTTAGGAATCATTACGTTTGTGTCATTGATTCTAGATTTTATTTTTAAATTTAAATTCATAGATAAGTATCACTATCATTAAGAATTGTTTGAATTATTTTAAAATTTAAACTCATAGTTAATGATATGTGCCTTCTTTATAATAAAATAATAATAATAATTAAAATAGTACTATTTAATTAATTGATATTTTATTAATAGAGATTAGAGATTAATTTTAAAAATAGAGATTAGAGATTAATTTTAATATATATAGATTCAAAATTTTGATTTCCTTAATTTGAAAACAATTAACCGTAATTGCATTTAAATAATTGATATTTTAAAATAGAGATTAGAGATTAATTGATTTTAAAAATAGAGATTGGAGATTAATTTTAATATAGATAGATTGAAAAGTGATTTCCTTAATTTGAAAACAATTAACTGTAATTTCTTTTTTTTTTTTCAAAATACAATTTTATAATTTTTTCATTTTTAAAAATATTATTTTTATTGTGATGCTGATACGTAGATGCTTTTACTTCTCCTATTATATAGATATAGATTTTCACATGACTGTCTTAATGTATATCTTCTTCTTTATGGTAAAATTCATGTGTATCACTATTTTTCTTTTCTTAATTTGGACAGATTTCACTTATTCAACTGTAATATATTCACTTTATTTTGAATTTTAATTGACTAATTTGTCGTTTAAGGAAAATACTTTTCTTGATTGATAAGGCTGAATATTTTCTTTATTTGTGAAACTCTATAATTGACTTTCTATTCTTTCCTTCATAATTCTCGCACTTCTAACTTTGAAAACACCTCTCAACACACTCTCTACAAGCATTACACATTAGAAACTACCATATTTCATTTGTTTTTTAAAATATAATATTTTGTATTTTATCACTTGAAAATATATTTGAACATCAATACTCTTAGCATTTTGTCCTATTTTTGAATTTCATCTCTCCGTTGCTGGTCTATGTACTTTTGCTCTTGTTTAGCTCTCTTTGACATGAGCACTTCTCAGAATTCCTAAGATTCTTATGAACTGACTTGTAAAGGATTGGGCTTTGATTCTACAAACTCAAGTTTCTCTTTTTCTATTGCTATTTTTGCACCTATCTGGCTAGTTGTAATGACCTAATGGTCATTTAGGTATTTTTAGAAAAATTATTTTTTATCCCTCCAAATAGTCATTTCGAGTTCTGTTGGATCAATTTTTGGGCTTAGTTTGAAAGTTTATTGAAAAGTTAAAAAAATGAGAGTCTTTGAATTTAAAAGGCTTAAATTGTTTGGGAACTCTATGAGACTTGTTTGGGAACTCTTGGGTTTCCATTCACCATGTCACTCCTAAGTCCTAGGATTGAGTAGTGAGAAGCTTGGTATCAGA
Organism: Solanum clarkiae; assembly: GCA_011800125.2. Lineage (NCBI taxonomy): Eukaryota > Viridiplantae > Streptophyta > Magnoliopsida > Solanales > Solanaceae > Solanum > Solanum clarkiae. Next base: position 4,865 of record JAABOM020109089.1, read on the forward strand.
GTACTAGGTTTATAAATGATCCTCAGAATCCAACACAGTCCTATTCATGGGTGTGAAGTGCACCATACCTATGAGTTAGAGGCTATGATGGTATTGTAAGAACTGCCCTACTTCTTCATTTCTAATGTCGTGCTTTGGACCATGTGTTAAGACTTCCTAACTTTTGACATCCTTGATGTCTTACAGAAGCTACCTTCAAGAAGAGCCCCTCTACCTATTAATGAGGATTAATTCCCTCAATAACCTATGGGGGAACCAGTTACTCAGGATGAGTTTCGATTGCCTTTTTCATGCTTGCCCAAGTGGTGACCAACCAAGCTAGGCAGGCCAATCATTCTCCTCATGCTCCTACTCTAGTTGCTAAAGTGAGAGATTTTATCTGAATGAATTCTCTGGATTTTTATAGGTCAAAAGCTGATGAGGATGCCTAAGACTTCATTGATGAACTCTCTAACGTGCTGAATATAATGGGGGTGACTTCAAAAGTGAAAGCTGAACTAGCTTCCAATCAGTTGAAGGATGTGGCTCAAGTGTGGTACACCTAATGGTTGACGGAGAGGATTGGTGATGATGGGATTAGTTGGGAAGAGCTTAAGTTTGCCTTTCTAGACCATTTCATTCATCTTGAGCTCAAGGAGGCCTAACTATCAAAATTTATCAACCTCAAGAAGGGTAGTATGAGTGTGAGAAAATATGCCCTCAAATTCACAAAGCTCTCAAAGCGTGCTCCCACGCTAGTGGCTAACCCCTGTGCAAGAATGCACAAGTTTATTTCTGGGAACTTTAATTTGGTTATGAATGAATGTCTTATGGCCATGCGTATTCATGATATGGATATTTTTAGGCTTATGACTTATGCTGAAAAGATTAAAAGGGAAACGCTCAAAGAGAAGACAGTGAATGATTCCAAGAGATCCCATTATGCTGGTGGGTTCTCCAACTGAAACGCCCCAAAAATGCGTTTCAGAATGCCATAATCGTAATCTCCATATATCTCAAAATTCATACATGATATCAAAAATCCGACTTCAAATTCTGGATCAAGGGGAAAAATTGAGTGGGAAATAGGCATAACCCAGATTTTAGAGGACCCATAGCGAAAAATAATTTTCGCTAATTTACGAATTCCAGAGAGCATCCTCACCCTAGCCGCGATGCACCAGGGGCACAGAGCAGTGTAAAAAATTTCCTTCGCGTTAGGTCCGCATCGCGGACCAGACACAGACTAGTACAAAATTTTCCTTACATTTTTTATATGCTCAAGGGCATTGGGGTCATAGCCCCATGCCCACTTAAACGTGAAATCACCCATACTTAGCTATTTTTCAACTTTATATCACTCAAAACCCTCACAAGAACCTCTCTAAGACTTAACCAAATATCTCATACCAAATTCAAGGATTTCAAGTTTAACTTTGGGACTCAAGAATTCACTTAAAGCTCTAAGTTTCCTTTAAGCTCATCTAAAAAAAAATCCACGTTTGAGGTATGTGATTTTCATCCATTGGGTCCTTTCACCTGGAGCCCAACATCCAAAGATAAGGTATGTGAATTTCTTTCATGGGTTCCTTTCACCCATGATACCTAAGCCTCCTTTTACCCTAATTTGCATGATTTAAAGATGATTCACTCATGGTCTTGTTTATTATGAAAATCACTGCACACTATGTTGGAATTTATGAAATTGTGACTATTTTTCTATGTTTTGAGCCGCGAAACCAAGGTCTATTGTAAGATTTGGTAAAGGGTTTTGATGTATATTGCTTGAGGGTGTTACCAAATGTCTATTTATGATTTTACATTTAATTTTCTAGCATGATTCAACTCTTGAATTGCATGATTTTACATTAGCACTACACACCCTCTAAGTGTTTGATAAAATGTATGGTTATGGTTTCTTGAGGAATTGAAGGTCGAATGCATGTCTTATGAGTTGAATGGCTATATGATGATGAGATGATGATAAATTGAATTTATGTATATGGTATTCTCTATATAGAATTGGAATGTGACAATGCCCCACTCGGAGATTGCGCACCAGGTAACCTTGCCATGGGGTTAGTACCTTGATAACCTATCGGGGGTTTGTACTTTGCCACCATGAGTGGTAGGGTGTGACTATTTATCAGCCTTGTTGGGGGTTCATACCCATCAACCTATCGGGGATTTGTAGTCTGGCACCAAGGGTGGTAAGGTGCGATGATCCACCAACCTATCGGGGGGTTTGTACTCTGGCACCACAGTTGGTAGGGTGCGATGATCCACCAACCTATTGATGACATTTGTACCTAAATGACCAAGGGTGGTAGGGTGTGACAATCAACTAATAGCTTAGTGGTCTCTTCTTACACATATGTTATGTTCTATACAAGCATGTTTTGTTCTAAGTATCATTCATATATTTCATATTGTTAGTATGCAATTCATTGCCTATGATTATGCATTTTGCCTATGTCTTGTTGTATAGCATCTTACATACTTAGTACAGTTAAATCTACTAATGCATACTCTATGCCTACATGATATCACCATGTAGGAACCGGAGCACCGCTTGATCATCCTCCTGCTCCACGTGGCTAGTTTGATTGTCCTACAAGCTTATTGGTGAGTCCTCCACTTCTGGGATGTTTCTTATGAACTCTTGCTATGTATTAAGACTACCTTTCTTTTGGTTATGTATTGACTATGAAGGTGAGCCCGGTTGCTTGTCTTGCCCCCCCGCTCTTATCTATGTAGTAGAGGTGTTGGACATAAAGTATCTATGTTATGAGTCTTGACTCTATTATTTCTTGATGTTATGATATGAAGGTTTATCATTAGTCCCAATTACCTAGCTTATGCTTATTTGTCATTGTTATTTTAATTGCTTCCGCAACCAAGGATGTGTAATGATATGCTATGAGGCTTGTTTGGGGTTTCTTCGAGTTCCCCATTCGCTGGTCATATCTAGACTGTAGGCTTGGGTCATGACAAAGATGGTATTAGAGCACTAGGTTGTTAGATCCTCGGAGTCCAACACACTGCATTGATTAGAGTGCTACTCATATGAGTATGAGGCTATGAGAAATTTTAGGAATTGTTTACATTCTTCATGTTCTACGTCATCCTATAAAGTTGAAGTAAGCTTTCCTCCCTTAATGCTTGTTCTTTTCTTTGCTAGTTCATGGCTAACATGACAGGGAGACGAGCTCGCACACTCGAGGAGCAACCGACCAATGGAAAGCTTAGGGATGCTCTTACATTGCTTGTATAAGTGGTAGCTAACCAAGCCAATCAAGGGACCTAAGCACATCATGCTCCTACACTATCCTCTCGGGTGAGAGCCTTCACGAGAATAAATCTCCCAGAATTTCATAGGTCAAAGATCAGTGAGGACCTTCAAGAATTCATTGATGAGGTTTACAAGATTTTGTCGATTATGGTGTAAGGTCGGAGGATAAGGCAGAGTTAGTTGCTTACCAACTCAAAGGGGTAACACAAATATGGTACAACTAATGGATGAAGGAAACGGGAGTCAACTATGTGGTGCTTTGGGAGGAGTTCAAGGTGGCCCTCCTTAGTCGATTTTTACCCCTTGAACTTAGGAAACTAAGTTAGTGGAATTTATGAATTTGAGACAAGGGTCCATGAGTGTGAGGGAGTATGCCCTCAAGTTCAATCAACTTTCAAAGTATGCTCCACATTTGGTGGCTGACTCAAAAGCTAGGATGAACAAATTTGTGATGGGTATGTCCAACTTGGTTAGTGAGGAATGCAGGTCCACCATGTTGATTAGTGAAATGGACTTGTTACATTAAATTGACCTTTGCCGAGCAAATGGAAGCGGGGAAATTGAGGAAAAGGAGGGGTCGTGAGTCTTAGAGGGCCCATTTCGAGGGTAATTCCAAAAGGGCTGGATTCAACAAGGCCAAGGGTCCTCTCATACTTCTAATAGGGGATTTGCCAACAACTTCCCAAGGACCCAAGGTGTTGGTGTTGTGATTCCTAATGAGGTGTGTCCTGGGTGTGGTAAGGTTCAAAAGGGCCCATGCTTGAGAGATAATGATGCATGCTTTGGTTGTGGGGAAGTGGGTCACAAAACGGTGGCTTACCCTGGAAATCGCATCAAGGGCAACGAGGTTCATTCACAAGGTGCTAATTCTGTTCCTATAGGGAGAGGTGGCTAACAAGATGGTGCCCCAAGACACAATTAGTTTTATGCTTTGCATGGGAGGCAAGGGGTGGATCAAGTCCCCCATGTCATTACCGATATATTGAAAATCTTTGACTTTGATGTGTATGCATTGATTGATCCGGGTGCCACTCTTTCTTTTGTTACCCCCTTTGTTGTCAAAAAGTTCCATGTAGACCTTGAGTTGTTGCATGAGTTATATGAGATGTCTACTCCTATTGGTGCATCTATTATTGCTAGAAAAGTTTATAGAAGTTGTCCTATTTGCATCTTGCATAAAATATTACCTTGTGATCTTGTTGAGTTAGACATGGTTGATTTTAATATTATTCTTGGGATGGATTGGTTGCATACATACTATGGTTCTATTGATTGTAGAACCCGTAGGGTCAAATTCCAATTTTCAAATGAATCCATCCTTGAGTGGGACAGTCAAGATGTGGTGGTCAATGGTAGATTCATCTCTTGCATTAAAGCCAGTAAGTTGTTCTATAAGGGGTGTCTTTACAATCTTGTGAGTGTTAAGGATGTGAAGTCTAAGGTCCTTCTTATAGAGTCGGTTTCGGTTGTAAATGAGTTTCTTGATGTCTTCCCAAATGACGTTCCCATTGTTTCTCCTAAAAGGAAAATAATCTTTGGCATAGATCTCCTCCACGGTACTCAACCTATTTCTATTCCCCCTTACCGTATGTACTCGGCGGGGTTGAACGAGTTGAAGGAGCAATTGAGGGACTTTTTGGAGAAGGGGTTCATTAGGCCTAGCCGATCACCTTGAGGTACATTGGTGTTGTTTGTGAAAAAGAAAGATGGGTCCCTTTGGATTGTATTGACTACCGACAACTCAATAGTGTCATCATCAAGAATAGGTATCCTCTTCTAAGGATTGATGATTTGTTTGACAATTGCTAGGGGCTAGCCATTTTTCTAAGATTGATCTTCGATCAGGGTATCATCAAGTGAAGGTAATGGAGTGTAATATTCCCAAGATGATCTTCCAGGCTAGATATGGGCATTATGAGTTTGTTGTGATATCTTTTGGGTTGACCAATGCACCGACAATCTTTATGGACCTAATGAATAGGGTCTTTGTACCCTATCTTGATTCCTTTGTTGTGGTCTTCATTGATGATATTTTGTACTATTTTCATGGTGAGGAGAAGCATAGGGTTCATTTGGGGATTGTGTTGCAAAGATTGAGGGAGGAGAAATTGTATGCTAAATATGAAAAGTGTGAATTTTGGTTGAAGGAGGTTGCCTTCCTAGGAAACATGGTGTCGGGGGATGGTATTAAGGTGGATCCTAAGAAGGTTGATATGATTAGAAATTTGCTTAGACTGTTGACCTCGTCGGACATTAGGAGTTTCTTGGGCTTAGCGGGCTATTATCAGAGGTTTGTGAATGGGTTCTCTTCTATTGTTTCCCCTATGAAAAAATTGACCCAAAAGAAGGCTAAGTTTGTGTGGACCGATGAATGTTAGAGGAGCTTCCAAAACTTGAAAGACAAGCTTGTGTCTTCTCCTATATTGTCATTACCGGATAGGATGACAAAATCGACTCATTTCCTACCAGTTAAAAACACATATGGGGCTGAAGATTATGCGAGGTTATACATCCATGACTTGGTGAGGATATATAGGATTCCTTTGTCCGTCATATCGGATCGTGGTACTCAATTCACCTCACATTTTTGGAGGTCCTTCCAAAGGGGTCTTGGTACTAGAGTTAAGCTTTCTACGACCTTCCACCCTCAAACAGATGGCTAAGCCGAAAAGACCATCCAAACCCCTGAGGATATGCTAAGAGAATGTAGTTGCGACAATCATCTTCTGTTGATTGAGTGTGCCTACACCAATAGATATCATTCTAGCATCGGCATGGCTCCTTTTTAGACTCTATATGGTAGACATTGTAGATCACCGGTGGGATGGTTTGAGGTTGGTGAGGTGGCCTTGTTGGGACACTATCTATTTATGAAGGCTCTTGAGAAGGTTAGGATGATTAGAGAAAGGGTAAAGGTGTCCCAAAGTCGTCAAAAGTCTTATACCGATGTGAGGAGAAGGGACCTTGAATTCAAGGTTGATGATTGGGTCTATTTGAAGGTGTCACCCATGAAGGGTGTGGTCTATTTTGGTAAGAAAAAGTAAGTTGGGCCGAGATATGTGGGTCCTTATAGGGTGATGAGAAGGGTTGGCAAGGTATCTTATGAGTTGGAATTGCCTAGAGAAATAAATTTGGTTCATCCGGTGTTTCATGTGTCTATGATGAGGAAGTGTGTAGGTGATCCAAATGCTATTATGCCTCTTGATGTTTTTGGTGTAGTTGAAGATAATTTGACATATGAAGAGGTTCCAGTTCAGATTTTTTTATAGGCAAGTGAAGAGGTTGAGAAACAAAGAGGTGGCTTCCGTTAAGGTCCTTTGGAGAAATCAACAAGTGGAAAGTGCTACTTGGGAGGCCAAAGCGGACATGCAAAAGTGATATCCTTACCTTCTAAGGTATTGATCTAAGTCCTTTATATGATCTCAAGTCTTAAGTTCATACTTCATGTTATTGCATATGTTCATGTTTTAATTGACAAGTTCATGATGATTTTACACTTATGATGAGATTTTTGAAATGATGTTTAAGTGCATTAGTGCATCTCTATGTGGGATGAATTTGTTATGTTTGTGTCTCTCATATATATATCTCTTTGACATTTTGGGACGAATGTTCCCAAGAGGGAGATATTGTAATGATCCCAAAAAGTGCTCAAAAATGTGCCTCGGAAGTGCCTGGAATCGTAATTTCCATATATCTCAAAATCCATGCGTGATATCGAAAATTCGACTTCATATTCTTGTTCAGGGGTCGAATTGAGTGGGGAATAGGTCTAACTCTGATTTTAGAGCAACTATATCAAAATTCAAAATTTCTAAAATACAATTTCCACTGAGCTTTTTGCGCCCCTGGCACGATGAGCTAAGGGCATGCACTAGTGTTTTTTGGGTCCAGTTTTGTCTTCGGTCCAAGACTTAGTCTTGGGCCTAAGTTTTCCCAAACGTGAAAATACCTATACTTAGCCATTTCTTACCCTCATTATCATTCTAAATATTCTCCAATACTCATTCAAACACTCAGCCAAATATTTTTCTCCCAAACTCAATTCTCAAAACCATTTCCGGATTCTTAAGGATTGCACTCAAGCTTCAAATCTCCATCTCCAATCTTCATCAAGTTCATCTCCAAAGCTAAGGTATGTGAGTTTCTTTCATGAGTTCCTTTTACCCATGATTCCCAAGACTCCTTTTACTATAATTTGCATGATTTACAGATGACTCACTCATGGGTCTTGTTTATTATGAAAATCACTGCACACTATGTTGGGGTTTATGAAATTGTGATTGTTTTGCCATGTTTTGAGATATGAAACTAAGGTCTATTGTAAGATTTGGTGAAGGGTTTTGATGTATTTTGCTTGAGGGTATTACTAAGTATCTATTGATGGTTTTACGTTGAATTTTCTAATATGATTTCACTCTTGAATTGCATGATTTTATACTAGCACTACACACCTTTTAAGTGTTTGATAAAATATCCGATTAATGTTTCTTGAGAAATTGAAGGTCCAATGCATGTTTTGTGAGTTGAATGACTATATGATGATTATATATGATGAAATGATGATGAAGTGAATGTATGTATATGGTATTCTCTATATAGTGCTGGAATTTGACTATCCCCTATTCGAGGGTTGCTCACTTAGTAGCCTTGTCAACGTGTTCGTACTTTGATAACCTACCGAGGGGGTTTGTACTCTGGCACCATAGGTGGTAAGGTTCGACTATTCATCAACCCTTGTTCAAGGTTTGTACCCATCAACATATTAAAGGGTTTGTACTTCGGCACCATGGGTGGTAGGGTGCAAGGATCCACCAACCTATCAGGGGGTTTGTACTCCGGCACCACGGGTGATAGGGTGCGATGATCCACCAACCTATTGATGGTGTTTGTACCTCAATCACCAAGGGTGGTAGGGTGTGATGATCCACCAATAGTTTAATGGTCTTTTCTTACAAATATGTTATGTTCTATATAAGCATGTTTTTCTCCAAGTATCATTCATATATGTCATATTGTTAGTATGTTATTCATTTCCTATGATTATGCATTTTTCTTACATTTCCTATCTCTTGTTTCGTAGCATACTACATACTTAGTAAATTCAAACATACTAACCCATACTTTATGCCTACGTGATATCACTATGTAGGAACCAGAGCACTGCTTGATCATCCTCCTCCTCCACATGGCTAGTTTGATTGTCCTACAAGCTTGTTGGTGAGTCCTCCACTTCGGGGACGTTGCTTATGAACTTTTGCTATATATTAAGACTACCTTTCTTTTGTTTATATATTGACTATGATGGTGAGCCCGGTTGGTTGTCTTGGCGCCCCCTCTTATATATGTAGTAGAGGTGTTATTGGATATAATATGTATCTTTGTTATGAGTCTTGAATCTCTTTTTCCTTGATGTTATGATATGAAGGTTTAGCCTTAGTCCCAATTCCCTCGCTTATGTTTATTTCTCATTGTCATTTTAATTGCTTTCGCGACCAAGGATATGTAATGATATGCTATAAGACTTGTTTGGGCTTCCTTCGGGTTCCCCATTCGCCGGTCACATCTAGGCCCTAGGATTTGGTCATGACAGTGAACTTTACTTTCCGTTCTGCATGCTACATACTAGAAAAGAGTTCGATTATCTAGTAATACTAAGTTAGGGAATCATGGGGAACACAATACTCTAGTTACTCTTCATAATAATTTGACACTTGTCTTAGTTTGGAATTACTCTTCATAATTGTTACAAACTCGCCCCCCACCCCACCTCTTAGTTGGAGAGATAAGCAGGTTAATCAACCCGAGTTGTCTTGAATTCTTCTAAGTCTACCATATTCCCTGTGGGATCGACTCTAACCTTGGTAAGGTTACTTATCTTGACAAAAACCACATTAACCTAAAAAAGATGGTGTATCTTGTGAGAAATCACCTACATGGTTAGATCATGTAGGAAAAAATTATGCATTAGTTCTTGGAATGTAATAAGTATGTGGGATGCAGTGCAATAAAATAACATAAATCATATTAGATAAGATGTATAATCATATATAATAGCAGTAAGCTCAATACTTCGTGAATGATCAATGCCTTAGTCAAAACCATGCATGAGAGACAAAAAATATTCCATAACATAACGTAACATATATTAGAAGAGACCTTAACCAACATTATGACCATACGAGCTATTACATGACATCTAGATGTTGCCTCTACATTAGAAAAGGAGTGGCTACTTGTCAAGGTAAACCATACCCATCTTTGTGGGTAATTTGACATAGTTCGATCCACTAGTAAAAGCCCATTTAGGAAATATGATGATAACCTATGGTGGTATATAATTATGGGAAGTAAAGTTTATCGAATGACCCTTGAGAAAAATCCCCCATTCTGAACACGGTGCTAAGTCTATTCCTACAGAATACATAACATAAGCATAATCATGAAATGAATAACATGTAAAGTAAATTAGCTTGATAGGAGTATCTCATTTATCATTCTTGACCTCTTCAACTGAGAATTTTTCTTTCACAAGAGGGTGTAACATATCATAAAAGGGCTTCATGATCTTGCTTAACATTCATAGAGCTTTCCATGAATTGCTAACATACTTGGCAGCCCATAACATTCATAACATACTTGTCTTGCATATCTTGTAATAAAAGCTTTCATCAGCATAAAATGCTTTATCATGTAATCTTAGTCAAAACATGATGGGTCTATGCATATAAGCTTAAAATCATTAAATTCAAGAGTATGGGACATGAACAAAATAAAACATGATCATTTGGAAATAAAAAAATAACCCTCCATCATCATAGTAAAACCCCAAGTTAGAGCATCATGAAATTCATCTCAAAATCCATATTTTTTCATAGATTTTCATAGCATGCATTGCTTAATATCATAAACAATTCATAGTATCAACCCTTGATAGGTTTTCATGCATATTCAAACCAATAATTGAACATTTCCAACATAAATCATGCATTAAAATAAAACAAGGAAGTATCCATATAGAAATAAGCCTTTAAATCAAAGGATTTAGTTGAAAAGAGTTTTGGGCTCCATGGGTGAAAGGCCCTATTAACAAAGAAACCCACATACCTTGAGTCCTCGAGAAAAATGGAGGAAGACTTAAGGAAACTTGTGGAATAACCTTAGACCCTAGATATTTGAAAAAGGAACCTTGGGTGGATTTGAGAGGGATTTGGGAGTTTGAGTGGAAAATGACTAAAAATGGCTGAATTTTTTAGAATTCCCGTCTATAAGTATTTTGAGACCTGTACTATTTGTCCTCACATTGATTAGGAAATTTTTTAAATTTGTTTTACATATAGGGAGTAGGGATGCGACACAGAGTGGTTTCAACACTGTCTATTTTTTGCACGAATATCAGTTTTTCCCTATTTTGACCTATGAATGAGTTTAGGTCTCTTTTTTACTATTGATGTGCTGTCAAAATACAACAATTTTGATGCTTAAAACTTGTAATTATGTGTGTTTTCAAAGCAATACTAGTAAATTTGATGTGTTTCTATGTTTGTTTTGCAGGATTATAGGGTTTGGATAATTTTTGAGCGAAGTGTGCAGATTTTGCTGAAGCAAAGGTTTCACGAGACCTATTATGGACCATGGAGATTTTGATGAAGCAAAGGTTTCACGAGACCTGTTATGGACCATGGAGAATTCTATGGGCCTTAAAGATGGTTTTATATACAATTCTAGTGAAGGGTGATTTTACAAAGTTAAGTCTACGAACATGTAGACGAGTTGTAGAAGATTATACAAGTCATAGACTATGTGTCATACCCTAATGATCAGAAAGTGAAGCACTGCTGAAAAGTAATTAGGTTAAACCCCTTAGGGGCCATAAAACATTATACGGGCCATAGAAGGGTGTAATAAAATCCAGCCCCAGATTTGAAGATGCAATCCATGAAAACCCGACTACAGGCCATAAAACATTATACAGCCCATAGAAGCTCCCATAGAGTCTGCAAACCTAGTTATCCTATTCTATCTTAGTTTTGTATTTATAACATTGTAAGTATGGTTTTTAGTTTTTATTTTGGGGGAACATTACAGAATAGTGAAGAATAGTTGAGGGCTTGAGGGAAACATTTGTAAAACTTTATTTTGTCTTTTAATCTCAACCTGGTGATTCTTGGTGAAGAGTTTGGATTTCTGGTGCTTAATTCTCTTGTTTAAGTGCTCAATTATGTTATTCAAATTCATAAATCTTGCAACTGCACTGATCATGAAAAGCTAAATCCACAACTAGAGTTCTGGAAACCATGAAGAACTAACAAGGTAAAATCGGATAGTTCATAATTCTTTAAAGGTGTGCATGTATGTATTAATTAATTATCTTCATATTGAATGCTTTGTAATGGTGGCCAACGTTAGAACTCACCTAGTATTACTGACTGATCAAGGTAGTAATGAATAGGAAAAGAGATTAATAGGATACAGTTGATGTTTCTCATCTAATCAACCAAACTGGGCCAAGAGGAGGTTGTATTGGAACAACAGGTAAGGGTTAGTAATGCCACACTATGGGGTTAGACCAAATCACATATCGAAATTCTCCTCTCGCCTGAGCCAAAGGGTTTGGTGAACTAAACTTACCGTTCTGCATGCTACACACTGGAAAAGAGTTTGATTATTGGTAATACTAAGTCAGGGATTCATGGGAAACACATATGCTAGTTACTCTTCATACTGATTTAACACTTGTCTTAGTTTAGGATTATTTTTCATAATTGTTACAAACCCCCTTCCCCTTTTGGGGAAATAAGAAGGTTAATCAACTCGAATTACCTTCAATTCCTCTAAGTCTACCTTATTCCTTGTGGGATTGACTCTAATCTCAATTAAGGTTATATGTCTTAAAAATGATCACTTTAGCCTAAAAAAGGAGGTGTAGCTTAGGTGACATCAAGATTTTGGTGCCGTTTTTAGGGAATATGGATACACTTGTTTAATTTTAGTAGTTTGGGAATTCATCCTTATTCCCTCATCTTATATTTTTTGTTGTTTTTCTTCTATTTTAGGGTACAGTTATAGTGTATATCCAATTCACGAAGTCGAGGCATTCCCTTGACTTCTTTTGACACAGAGATCCAGAGAATACTAAGAAGGATGACTCAAGATAATGCTCACAACACGATGGATGCAGCTCTTAACTGAAATGAGAATGAGAATGCAAATAATGACAACCCGCCTCCTCTTGAGGACATTGATCCATAACCATAAGACTTCAATGTCGAAGCTTATCAGTGCAATCAATTTTCGCTGAACCTTATGTCTATGGATATGACTTAAGTCATTGGGTTACCATCACTACCGTATGACATGAAGTTTGTGATTTCGAATAGGTTGCTTCAAATGCTACAAATTTGTAGGTTGTTCATGGGCCAACCATTAGAGGATCCGTATATTCATCTACACAACGTCGTGCTTATCTGCAAGAGTGTCTTTAATATGTCTATGGATGTTGTGAAACTTCATGTCTTCCCATTATCTCTGATAGGCAATGCAATGCTATGGCTATCCGAGCTCCCACAGAGTTCCATCACCAGTTAGGCTGAGTTGCAGAAGGCCTTTTTAGAGAGGTACTTCCTGTGATCGAAGTAGCTCAGGTTGAAAGATCAAATCATAACCTTTGAGCAACTTCCTAGTTACTCGATCAGTACTACATGGGTGCGATTCACAAAGTACTTGAGGAGTATCCCTAAAAACAAACTTGTTAATGATGCCTTGGTGGAGATCTTCCACCATGCCCTGGACAAGAATAGCCAAGCATGTGCTGATACCATCATGAGGGGCATTTTTTTAGATCAACCCTTTGCTGGAATTGCAAAAAATCTAGAAAAGGTGGTCAAGACAAATCATGCACAGGGGTAAAGAGACGATTATCTACCTAAAGTTCGTGCATTATTAGTATTGGTTTGGAGCAAGCTAAAATAAATGAGGAGATAATGAAAGAGCTTGCTCGAATTCATACCAGTATGGAGGTGATGATGAAGCAAAATTAGGAACGAGTTGATGTAGTTGTTCATCACCCTCCACGAGCACCCATGTACGTGTATCCCTTCTATGAAGAGGAAACTTGCTTTATTGCTGATCAGATGGGGAGTTTCCTGACCAACGCCCAAGGGTCAAATTGTGATTGTTGGCACCAAGTTCAAGGAAACCAAGGTTGAAACTATAATAGAGATGGCACATTCAGAGACAACCGTGGAGGTCACTATGATAGGAAAGGGTCTTACACAGAGATGCAGAGAAGGGTCGCAGAGATGGTTACAGAAATGGCCCATATGTGCCGCCACACAATCGTGATACTGGAGCTAGTAGTTCTAGAGTTAAGGAGATGTTTGACCTTTTGTTGAAGAAGGCTGACACACAGGATGAGACCTTGAGGGGGATGAAATCTAACATCTCTAGTATTAATTAGAGAATTAAGTCAAATTCTGTCACTATCAAATAGCTTGAGCAACAATTTAGTCAAGTGTCAAATCAACTTAACTAACGACAAAGAGGTACACTGCCTAGCAACACAGTTCATAACCCAAAGAATGAAGGGCAGTGCATGGTACTTACTACTCATGGTGGTAAGACTACCACTGATCCTCCCATGCCAATAGATGATGATGATGTTTGAGAGGAGGTAGTTGAGGTCAAGGACACAAATACCAGAGATGATCATGTCAAAGATGGGGTGAGTGATGCTGTAGAGTACCACAAAAGCTAAAGCCCATTCCTAGTCCTCCTCCTCCCTTTCCTCAAATAATAAAAAAGAAGGAGGAGGAGGGCAAGTTCAAGTCGTTTATCTCTATGCTAAAACAACTCTCCATCAACATCCTTCTCATTGAGTCATTGGAGAACAAGCCATGTTATGCGAAGTTTATGATAGACTTGGTTACAAAGAAGTACACTATGAGTCAGGAGCTCTCCCAAGAGCTTTAATATTGTAGTGTAATTACTACAAGATACTTGGTGCAAAAGTGAAAAGATCTAGGTGCTTTCACCGTACCCTGCACTATTGGACATGTGGAGTTCATAAGGACATTTTGTGATCTCAGTCCAAACATAAATCTAATGCCCCTTGCAGTATTTAAGAAGTTAGGATTGGGAGCCCCTACTCTAACGAGCATGCAGTTATTGATGGTGGACTACACGATGAAGAAGCTTGTGGGGATACTCTATGATGTACTTGTCAAAGTAGATAAATTCATATTCCCCCAGGACTGAGACGCCCCTAATATGTGCTTAAAAAATGTCTATAATTGTAATTTTCTTACATCTCAAAATTTGTGCGTAATATCGAAAACTCCAACTTCATATTCTCAATTAGGGGGAAAATTAAGTGGGAAATGAGTATAACCCGAATTTTAAACCCGTACAAAAAAATAAATTTCATAAATATTCAAATTACAATGTGCATCCGCGACAGACTGGGATGCAAACTGGGCCCGTATCAGTGTAAAAGTTCCTTTCACATTTGGTCCGCATAATGGACCAGAAGCGGATCAGTGTTGGACTGTCCTTAATTTTTCTGTTTCGTCCAAGGGCATTAGGGTCATAGTCCCATACCTACTTATGCATAAAAACACCCACAGTTAGCTATTTCTCAACTCTATATAACTCAAAACCCTCACAAAAACCTTTCCATGATTTAACAAAATACCTCATTCAAATTTCAAAGGTTTCATCTCAGGAATTTTATTCAAGCTCTATGTTCTATTCAAGCTCATCTCAAGAAAAGCCAAGTTTGAGGTATGTGAGTTTTATCAATTGGGTCCCTTTTCACACATGGAGCAGAATCTTCCTTTTTGTGAAAATTGCATGTTTTCAACTTATATCATCATGGATATCTTTTATTATGGATTATTAGTATATATTATGTTGGGGTTTTATGAAATTTTGATTTATTATGCATGGCTATCTATTTCAATCTTATATCATGAATTGATTTTGTCTATTGAGACTATGCACGTTTTGAGCTATGAAACTATGATCTATTATGAGTTTTGATGATGGATTTCAAAGTACCCTATATGAGGGTTTTACTACATGTTGGTAGGTTGATTTACTTTATGTTTTCTCATCTTACTTTACTCTCAAATTGCATGATTTTGAACTAGTATCAAGAACCCACCAAGTGTGTGATAAAATGTCAAGTTAAGAATTCTCAAGTTATTGATGATCTGCTTTTTGATTTACAAGTGAAGTGACTATATGATGATTAAAACCTCTAAATTATGTATTGAATTCATGAAATCATCTACAGTTATCCAGGTATCAAGTTTAGCCTTATTTTTAGTTTTTTTTTTTTTACCTCTTGTGAGTCATTCATGTTAAAGTAAGGGTTCATGTATTATTATTACTCTCATGTTTCGAGTTAGGCTCACCATTAGAGGTCAAGCATGTTTAAGAGCTACTCATATCATGTTTTCATGTTCCTTACAAGTTATTAAAGTTATAATTATTTCAAGTATTCTGTGGGATTAGACTTTGCACTGATGGATTGGGATATCGGCGTGGACTATTTTTAAGGATCCACACTCCTTTCCTCAAACTATGTGCCAACATAGGATTATACTTTTCCATTTCTATAGTAGTGGATCTATTTAGTGCACTTTATCATGAAATCCACCCCGAAATGCGACGGGTTCCCGTAAAGGGGGGTTACTTCTCCGAAATGGGATGGGCTCCCATAACATGAAGTATGGTTTACCTTGGCAAGTAGATTACCTCTTTACTGATGAGGGGTAATCATCAGGATTCCAAGTTGTAGCTTGGTTGGTCTTTCTTTTGTCAGTTAGGGTCTCTTTCCACATATGTATTATGTTCTATGCAAGTTAAATAATTTGCAATCATATTTTACTTCAAGCATTGATCATGCATGCCATATTGAGATTACACTCATCTAATGCTTATCATTATGCATTTCGACTACATTGGCTATGTCTTGTTGCATTGCATCCTACATACTTAGTACATTCAAACGTACTAATGCATACTCTATGCCTACATGATATTATCATGTAGGGACCGAAGCACCATTTTATCATCCTCCACGTGGCTAGTATGATCCTTTGAAGCAAGATTTGGTGAGTCTTCACAATTGAGAACACTATGAGACTTCTTTATGTTGAACATTTGTTACTATGAGGGTGAACCCGGAAAGTGTCTTAGCCCCCGCCCCATTCCATGTTAGAGGTGTTGTTGGATATTATGATATACATATGCGTGAGCTTAACTCTTTAATTCTTAAAGATTATCAAAGACTTCCCTTAGTCCGGCTTTCCTTTTTTATTATATCTCTTGTTGTTGTTTACTTTGCTTCTGTGACCAAGGATGTGTAATTGATATGCTAAGTGGCTTGTTTAGGTCCTTTCGAGTTCCAATTCACCCTATCATGTCTAGGCCCTAGGATTAGGTTATGACATGGACTTTGTGATCCTGGATTGCGATGGTTGAATTTGAAGTCCCAATCATCTTGGGAAGGCCCTTCCTAGCCACTGGAAGGACATTGGCGGACAAGGAGAGGGGCCAACTAAGTTCATATTGGTCACAGATGAGGTTGTGTTCCACATCTATCAATATTCAAAGAAAAATGATGATCTAAGGATAGCCTCTTCTATTGAAAGTGTTGATAATAAATAGCCAGAGGTACGGCTTAAGGAGAGATCGGGCGTCGACACCCTAAAGGAAGAATGAACTTTAAGGGTGATGACATCTAAGAGTATGAGGAGACAATGAATGTGTTGGGGATATCTTCTGCCCCTAGATACCAAAACAAGTTGGAGTTGGACTTGCAGAATCGAGAGTCACCACCTACCAAACCATCCATCTAGGAGCCACCAGTGCTAGAATTGAAGGTTTTTCTATCCCATCTGAGGTATGCATTTCTGGGTGTCAACAACACCTTTCTAGTCATAGTTGCTGCGAACCTGAATGACAAACAGTTGAATGCTCTTGTCGCGATGTGAAGTAGTTCAAGAAGGCCATTAGGTGGATGATTGCAAACATCATTGGTATGCCTCCTAGGGTATGTACTCACACAATTCGATTGATCAAGGACTACAAGCTGAGTATTGAGCACCAAGGGCATCTCAACCTCTTTATGCGAGAGGTTATGCACAAGGAAATCATCAAGTAATTGGACGCAGACGAGATCTATCCAATTGGCGATAGTGAATGGGTGAGCCTGGTTCAATGTGTTCTTAAAACAATGGATAACATCGTGGTCCCAAATTCCCATACGACCAGTTACTGGATGGAGAGAGTGCATGCACTACAGAAAGCTTAATGCATTGATAAAAAAGGATTACTTCCCTATGTTGTTTATGGAACAAATGCTAGATCGACTGGTTGGAAAGGTGTGATACTATTTTCTGGATGAGTACTAAGGCTAAATCTAGATCACAATTGTTCCAGAGGATTGGGAAAAGACAACATTCACATGCCCCTATAGTACCTTAACGTTTAAGAGGATGTCATTCAGGTTGTGTCATGCGCTAGCAACATTCCAAAGATACATAATATCTATATTCTCAGACATGGTGGAGGATACTATCGAGGTCTTCGTGGATGACTTCAGTGTTGTTGGTTTCTCATTCGAGAATTGCTTGATGCGCTTGCATGTGGTGCTTAGACGATGTGAGAAATGCCATCTGGTGCTAAATCAGGAAAAGTGTCACACTTCATGGTGAAGGAGGGCATTGTATTGGGGCTCAAAATCTCCATCAAGGGAATCAAGTTTGAAGGAGGGCATTGTATTGGGGCTCAAAATCTCCATCAAGGGAATCAAGTTTGATAGAGGCAAATGTGGTGCTTAGACGATGTGAGGAATGCCATCTAGTGCTGAATTGGGAAAAGTGTCATGACACTTCATAGTGAAGGAGGGCATTGTATTGGGGCTCAAAATCTCCATCAAGGGAATCAAGTTTGATAGAGCCAAAGTGAAGGTGATTGAGAAGTTTCCCCCACCTATCTCTGTGAAAGGAGAGAGGAGCTTCTTAGGCCATGCGGGGTTCTATAGACGCTTCATAAAGAACTTCTTTAAAATTGCACCTCCATTATGCAAGCTACTTGAGAAGAATGCTATGTTCATGTTAAATGACGCATGACTAAAAGCCTATGAAGGATTGAAGCAAAAATTGATTTCATCTCCTATCATTGTAGCTCCATACTGGTCAAAGCCCTTTGAAATCATTTGTGATGCAAGCGGGGTCTCGCTTGGTGTAGTATTAGGAAGTGCCAAGAGAAGATATTGCATCTTATATACTACGTGAGCAAATCCTCAAATGCAGCAAGACGAACTACACTGTCCCCGAACGGGAGCTACTTATAGTGGTATTTTCATTTGAAAAATTTAGGTCATATCTGTGGAGAACCAAATTCACAGTGCACACAAACTACTCTATATTGTGGTGCTTGATGGTGAATAATGATGCAAAATCAAGATTGATTCAATGGGTACTTCTTCTTCAAGAGTTCGACTTTGATGTTATTGACAAAAAGTGGACAAAAAATCAGGTTGCAGACCATCTCCCCAAATTAAAAGATGGGGCCATGGCAAAGTTAGGCAATAGATTGGAGATTGATGATTCATTACCAGATGAGGAAGTGTTGGAAACATCTCATGATTTGATACTATGATTGAAGACTATGCAAACTATTTGGTTAGTGATATTGTGCCTCCAGACTTGAATACTCACCAGCAGCGCAAGTTCATGTCTGATGTGAGAAAATACTTTTAGGATGACCTATATTTATTTTGTGTTTGTGCAGATGGGATTATTCGTCGTTATGTTTCTAAGGCTGAGATGTTGAGCATCTTAGAGGCATATCACTCGTCATTATTAGGTGGGCATCATAGTAGAGCTTGGACAACATAAAAGATCTTGCAGTGTGTCTACTATTGTCCAACCATCCACTATGATGTTCACGACTATGCCAAAGCATGTGACAGATGCAGAGAGAAGGTGGTGCTTCTAGTAAGCATGAGCTCCCTCTAAACCCCAATATGGTGATTGAATTATTCAATGTATGGGGAATATATTTCTTGGGTCTATTTGTTAGTTTGAATGGAAACAAATACATCTTAATTGTTATGGAATATGTATTAAAATGGGTTGAGGCAGTTGCACTCCCCAACAACGAAGGCAAAAGTATCACAACATTTCTGAAAAGAAACATCTTCTCAAGGTTCGGTACCCCTCGGGCGATCATTAGCGACGAAGCCTCTCAGTTCTGCAATAGATTATTCAAGGACCTACTTGAAAATATGGGGAAAGCATCGGGTGGCAACACCGTAAATCCTCAGACAAGTGGGTAAGTGGAGGTGTCCAATAGAGAAACCAAATAGATTCTATCCAAGATTGTGAATGCAAATCAAATAGATTTGTCGCGGAAGCTTGATGATGCATTATGGGCATACCGAGCAACATTTAAGACTCCTATAATAACATGTATCTGCACCAACTTGTCTTTGGGAAAGCTTGTCTTTTGTGGGTGGAGCTTAAGCATAAGGCGATGTGGGCGCTGAAAGTTGAATCTAGAATAGAATGATGTGACAAACTCTAGGCTAAGCCAACTCAATGGGCTTGGTGAGTTTCGTTTAAGGCTATATGAGAGCTCAGCCCTATACAAACAAAGAATAAAGCTGCAACATGATTGTCGTATCTTAGCAATGTGGAGGAAATAAAAATATTGGAAGTATAGATAATTGGTAAGGTCTAAGTATCCAAGTTGTCTATGTTGTGCCGCAACAATAAATCAGGTAGTGCTTGGGAGGCAACCTAAGGTAAAGACTGGCACTTAGGTGTCCAGGTATTTTTTTTTGACCGCTGTGCTTTATTTTGCATTTCTTTTGTGTGCATTGAAGAAAATGTACCTCTTTTTTGATAGGGTGTCGGTAGTCATAGGTCTCAGTGAAATCTAAGTAACCTTGGCCTATAACTATCCCAAAATTTTTAATTCTAGGGTTTTTTTTTGCCTATGTTCTTTTTCCCCATGGATATTTAATTTCTGTTGAACTGGTATGTTTAGGATGTGCAGGCAGTTTTCATAGCATATAGTACTAATATCTGTGGTATATGTGTGTTTTTGTGCTTTTGAATGAAAAACGATACCCACAAAAATTAATGTAGAATATAGTACTAATACATGTGACATATATTTGTTTTTTAGCTTTTGAGTGAAAAATAATATGCATCAAAATTTTGTAGTTAGTCTAGATAGCATCCATGCTTGTCTGATTAATGATGGTGCATGTTCTGATAAGTAAGGATAAACTTGAGATGAAAAGTATGATTTGAGAGCCTTTGTTAATAATATAATCAGCGACTTGTGAGCCTGAGCTTCCTTTGCTAAATTCATATACTGTATTACAATTCAGAAATTGCCCTGCTACTATGACTTAGACTATAGGTTAGTTGGTTTGAAGAGGATCTAAGGGCGTTGTTCATAATAGTCCACTTAGCCTAAATAACCAACGAAATATGTGAAAATACCACTTGATCCTAATGTTGGAGCCTTATATGTACCCTTTCTTTGTAAAAACCTAAGTTGCCTAGCCTCATTAGATGTGAAATCCTGAAATTGGCCATGATCCTTCATTGAACATTGTGCACCACAAAGAGCTCAAGTTGAGAGTGGTTTCCAAAAGTGGTCCTGGTCCCTAGGTTAGATATTGTGCACCTCGACTCAGGCCAAGAGCTAAGTTGAGGGTGGCTGGTGTAAGGGAAAAAACTAAATGAGGGGGAAAAGCTAGAGGTATAGGGAAATAGAGATAAAAATGTGTGTTGGTGAAACGTCCCAAAAAGTGCCCGAAAATGTGCCTCATAAATGCCCATAATTGTAATTTGCATATATCTCAAAATCAGTGCGTGATATAAAAATCCTACTTCATATTCATGATCAGGGGGCAATATTAAGCTGAAAATGGGTCTAACCACAATTTTAGAGCAATGTAGCCAAATTTTATTTTCCAAAAAACTTCCACTTTCCAGTGAGGGTTCACATTCTCTCCATGACAAGGAGCCGTCGTGGAGTAGTACATTTTATTGCCAGTTTTTTAATCTCAGCCAAAGGCCTTGGGGACTTGGGCCTAAGCCTTTCCATGCATAAAAGCACCTATACTTAGTCATTTTTCAACCTCATATCATTCAAGACATTACCCAAAACCCTCTCTAACACATAGACAAATATTTCACCAAAAATTCAAGTGTACCAATCTCATTCTGAATCTAAGGATTTCATTCAAGCTTCAAGTTCTCAATAAAATTTTCATCAAGGAAATCTCCAAAGTTGCAGTATGTAGGTTTCAGCCATTGGGTCCTTCCATCTATGGTGCCCAAGCTTCCTTTTTACATAAATTACACGTTTCTAGGTCGATTTACTTATGGGTATTACATATTATAAATTTCATTATGAACTATGTTGGAGTTTCATAAAAGTATGACTGTTTAAGCATGTTTTGAGCTATGAATCTATGATCTATCTTGTGATTTGAGGAAGAGTTTTGATGTATATTGTATGAGGATATTACCAAGTATTTATAGATGTTTTTACATTGATTTTTATTGTATGATTTCACTCTTGAATTGCATGATTTTGTACTAGTATTTCACACCCGCCAAGTGTTTGTTAAAATGCTTTTTAAGGGTTCTTAGAGTTTTGATGATCTATTGGTTGATTTATGAGTCAAGGAACTTCATGATGATTTTGGGCATTCTAAAGATTGTTTAAGTCATGAAAATATTGATGATGTTATAGGGCAAGATTGCACTCCTTTTCCAAAATATTATACCTCTTGTGAGCCTTTGATGTTGATGTTAATGAAAGAGTAATGCTGATGATGATCCATTCTTGTGTTTGAAGTTAGGCTCACCATTTGAAGTCAATGATGTTAAGAGCTACGCGCTCCATGTCTCTATGTTTATTGCAAGTTATTAAAATATGATTATCTTTTATATACTATGGGATTAGACTTAGCATCAAGCAGACTAGAGGCAAGTATCCAAGTCCCAAAACTACGTGCCAACATAGGTTAAGCGATTAGAGGTGAGTACCCAAAACTTTAAGAGGAGTACCTTAAATATGAGGGCTTGAGGCGAGTACCCGAGTCCGGGCTTGAGGCGAATACCCTTGTCCAAGAACAAAAGGCAAGTACCCAGTTCACATAAGGCTTAGTGGATCCACTTAGGCATTAGGAGGTTCACCTTGGCAAGTAACTTCCTCCTTTTCTTCCGGTGTAGGGTAGACATCGGGATTTCAAGTTGTAGCTCGCTTGGTCTTATTTTATATCGATTGAGGTTTCTTCCCACACTTATACATTATGTGCTATGTAAGATGAATGATTTGCAAGGCATGATTTACTTAAGCATTGATCATACATGTCATATTGTTATTATGCAATCTATTGCTTATAATTATGCATTTTGACTATGTTTCCTATCTCTTGTTGTATTGCATCCTACATACTTAGTTCATTTAAATGTACTAACACATACACTATGCGTATAAGATATCATCATGTAGGATCTGGAGCTCCTATTGATTCTCTTCCACATGGCTAGACGGATTGTTCAAGTTAGTTTTTAGTGAGTCTTCATGTCCATGGAAAATATCTATCTTCTTTCATGCTTATCTTTAGATTACATCTTATATATTTGGACACTTATTGTCATTATTTTGAGGGTGAGCTCAATAAGTGTCTTGGGCCCTACTTCGTTCTTAGTTTAGATGTGTTGTTGGAATACTATCATGCATCTATGCTTTAAGTTTGACTCTCTATAATTTTATGTTAACAAAGAGTTTCGTTAGTCCTATTATCCCTATTTTTACTCTCTTATTTTTTTAATTACTTCCGCGACCAAGGATGTTTGTGTGATATGCTAAGAGGCTTGTTTGGAATTCCCTCGGGTTCATTCACCGTGTCACATCTACGCCCTTATCTGGATCATGACAAGCTTGGTATCAGAGCACTATATTGATAATGGTCCTCCGCATCCATCACAATGCGTCGATTAGAGTCTTATTCATAGTTTTGAAGTGCCGCACAACTATGAGTGAGAAGCTATGAGGCATTTTAGGAAATGTTTCCCTTCTTCATGGTCTATGTTGGCTATAGAAATTAAAGGTAAGGTTTTTCCCCTAATGAATGTTCTTTGAAATTATAGTTTATGAAAATTCCAAGACAAAGAAGAGCCCGTACATCCGAGGAGCAACCGTCTCCTCCGGCTCCATAAGCTCCTCAAGATGGATGAGTGGCTCATGAAGAATTTTGGGGTTCTCTTACCATGTTGGCTCATGCTGTGACTAATCAAATCAACCAAGGGGCACAAGCTTCTCATACAAATACTCCAGCATCGATAGTAAGGGACTTAGCTAAAATGAATCCACTGGAGTTCTATGGGACTAAGGTCAATGAGGATCCCCAAGAGTCCATTGACGAGGTGTATAAGGTGTTGTCTATCATGGGGGTGAATTTGAAGGAGAAGGTGGATTTGGTGGTGTACTAACTAAAAGGGGTGGCTCAAATTTGATTTGTGCAATGGAAGGTGGAAAAGGGAAATCATGATGCTATTTCTTGGGAGGATTTTAAGGCGGCATTTCTCTACTGATTCTTCCTTCTTCAGCTAAGGGAGGCCAAAATGATGGAATTTATAAATTTAAAGAAAGGGTCCATGAGTATGAGGGAATATACCCTCAAGTTCAACCAACTCTCTAAGTATGCTCCACAATTGGTTGTCGATACGCGATCAAGGATGAACAAGTTTGTGATGAGTGTATCAGATTTGAGGAATGAGGAGTATTGTGTTGCTATGTTGATAAGTGATATGGATTTGTCTTGCCTCATGACTTATGCCCAACAACTTAAGGGGGAGAAGCTTGGAAAGAGGAGAAGTGAGGGATCCAAGAGGGCTCAGTATGATAGTAGCTTTCAAGATCAAGAGTACGACGATGCTCCAAGTAAGAGGGTTGCTAAGGATGGGGTGGCCAGCCCCAAGTATCAACGTTAAGGCGTTGGTGGACAAGCTCCTCCTACATGCAACAAGTATGGAAGGTACCATATGGGAGATTGCTTAGCTGGTTCTAGTGCATGTTTTGAATGTGGTAGAATGGATCATAAGATGAGACATTGTCTGTAGGCCCCTAAGAACCATAAGGATGGTCGTCGACATTCTCAACCATACCTCTCTAGGAGTCACTAGGCTTGGCAGGGTACTTCGCAGGCAAGTTGAGAGTTTTGATTTTGATGGATCCAGGTTCGACTATTTCTTTCATTATTACTTTTTAATTGTTTGTGGGATTCTTGTGTGTCCCGAGTTGTTATCTGAACCTTTAGTGTCTACCCCTTTGTTGAGTTTATTGTTGCTAGAAAGTCCATAGATATTGTTTCATGTTCATATTGCATTAGGTCTTACCTTGTGACTTATTGGGTTTGATGTGGTGGGTTTGGATGTCACACATGGGATGGATTAGTTGCTTGGATATTGTGTCTCCATTGATTGTAGGGCCCATAGAGTTAGATTCCAATTCCCTAATAAAACCATCCTTGAGTGGGGGGCTTGTAAGGTGATTGTGAAAGGGTAAGTCCATTTCTTGTCCTAAGGTACAATTGATCTCTAAGAGTTGCATTTATCATCTCATAAAATTTAGGGGTGTTGAACCTAAATTATTTCTATTGAGTTGTGTTCGGTGATCAGTGAGTTATTGATTGTCCTTTCTGATATTTTAAATTTAGGGTGATGTCTTTTGGTTTGACTTATGCATCGGTTATGTCTATAGGTCTCCTAAATAGGGTCTTTAATCCCTACCTTGTTATGTTTGTGGTGGTCCTTTATGATGATGTGTTGGTTTATTTACGAAAGTGATGAAGAGCTTGTGAATCATTTGTGGGTGATGTTGCAAATTTCGAAGGAGGTGAGGTTGGGTGAAGTGAGAAGAGTGGTATAGTGGTTTTGATGGTTTTGAATCTTCTTTGGTTGAAGAGGTAGAGTTAAGCAAGGGCTTGATTTCCGTCTTGATAGAGTTGGAGTTTTTGGGGAGGGATGGTAGAGTGGAGGTTTTCTCCCAAGGGGGAGATGGTGTCATTCGATTCTAAGGTAAACTATGTTTTCTTGTTTTGAGGATTGGGTTCACCTGGAAGTCCCACACATGAAGGGTGCGGTACTATTTGGCAGGAAAGGGAATTGAGTTTATGGTTTGTGGGCTCTTATAGAGTGTTGAGGAGGATAAATTGGCTTAGAAGAAGGTCCCGGTGGAGGTATTGGGTGGAAGGGTGGAAGAGTTCAGTAATAAGGATGTAGTGTTCGTCAAGGCCTTTCAGAAGAATCGTAAAGTCAAAAGTGTCTCTCGGGGAGCTGGAGCGAGTATGGAGAAACAATATCCGTACCACTCTCATTCTATTCAAGCTTATGATAATACGTCAAGTCCTTTTTCTATGATTTCAAGTCTTAAGTTTCAGCCCTCATGACATTTGCATACATTCACGTTTAAAAATTAACAAGCTCATGATGATTTTAACACTTATCTTGAGATTTTTAAAATGATGTTTAAGTGCATTATTTCATTCTTGTTTGGGCTGAAATTATCTTCCTTACTTTTCTTATATACGTTTCTTTGACATTCGGGGAAGAATGCTCCCAGGGGGAGATAATGAAATGCACCAAAAATTGCCCGAAGATGTGCCACGAAAATGCCATAATCATAATATCTATATATCTCAAAATCCATGTGTGATATCGAAAATATGACTTCATATTTGTGATCAAGTGTCAATATTTAGTAGGGTATGGGTCTAACCACGATTTTAGAGCAATAGTAGTCAAATTTCATTTTCCAAAAAAATTTCACTTTCTAGTGAAGGTTCGCGTTCTCTCTTCGATGACTCTAGTACATTTTGTTGCCAATCTTTTTAATCTCGGCCTAAGGCCATGGGGTCTTGGGCCTAATCCTTCCCATTTGTAAAAAGAACTATACTTAGTCATTTTTCATTCTCGTATCATTTAAGAAATTCCCCCAAAACCCTCTCTAACACATAGACAAATATTTCACCCAAAATTCAAGTGTCCCAATCTCATTACGGATCTAAGGATTTCATTCAAGCTTCAACTTCTCAATCAAATCTTCAGCAAGTAAATCTCCAATTTTGGGGTATATGGATTTCAAATACTGGGTCTTTTAACCCATGGTTCCCAAGCTTCCTTTTTACATAAATAAATTGATTTACTTATGGGTCTTACTATGAATTTGACTATGAACTATATTAGGGTTTCATAAAATTGTCACTGTTTAATCATGTTTTGAGCTATGAATTTATGAGCTATCTTGAGATTTAGGGAAGGGTTTTGATTTATATTACATGAGGGTATTACCAAGTATTAGTGGGTGGTTTTACATTGATTCTTCTTGCATGATTTCACTCTTGAATTGCATGATTTTTTACTAGCATTGTATACCCGCCAAGTATTTGATAAAATGCCTTCTGAAGAATTCTTAAAGTTTTGATGATCTATTAGTTGATTTATGAGTCAAAGAACTTCATGATAATTTTTGACTTTCTAAATATGTGTTTAAGTCATGAAAATATTGATGATATTGTTGGGCTGGACTGAGCCCCTTTTCTCAAAGATTATACCTCCTGTGAGCCTTTGATGTTGATGTTAATGAAAGGGTAATGTTGATGATGACTCATTCTTATGTTTGAATTTAGGCTAACTATTTAAGGTCAATGATGTTAAGAACTACTCGCGTAATGTCTCTATGTTTAATACAAGTTATTAAAGTATGATTATCTTATATATTCTATGGTATTAGATTTAGCACCGAGTCGACTAGAGGCGAGTAGCCAAGTTCCGAAACTACATTCCACCGTAGTTGAAGGGATTAGAGGTGAGTACCCAAATCTCTAAGAGGCGAGTACCCTAAATATGAGGATTTGAGGCGAGTACCCGAGTCAGGGCTTGAGGCGAGTACCCGATCCATGAAATAGAGGCTAGCACCTGGTTCACATAAGGCTTAGTGTATCCACTTAGGCATTAGGAGGTTTACCTTGGCAAGTAACTTCCCCCTTTTCTTCTGGTGTAGCGTAGACATTGGGATTCCAAGTTGTAGCTCGGCTGGTCTTATTATATGTTGGTTGAGGTGTCTTCCCATACATATATATTATGTTCTATGTAAGATGATTGATTTGCAAGATATAATTTACCTAAGCATTGATCATATATGCCATATTGTTTTTATGTTATCCATTGCTTATCATTATGCATTTCGTCTATGTTGCCTATTTCTTTTTGCATTGCATGCTACATACTTAGTACATTCAAATGTACTAACACATACTCTATAGCTACATGATATCACCATGTAAGATATGGAGGTCATATTGATTCTCCTCCACGTGGCTAGATGGATTATTCAAGTTAGATTTTGGTGAGTCCTCATATCGAGGGACAATATATATCTTCTTTCATCCTACATCTTGTATATTTGGATTACCTAGTGTCATTATTATGAGGGTGAGATTGGAAAGTGTCTTGGCCCTCGCTCCATTCTAATTTTAGAGGTGTTGTTGGAATATTGTGATGTATCTGTGCTTTAAGAGGGAATCCAACCTCAAAGATTGAAAACCTACATAAGACATATCAAACTACAGGTTTAATCTCACTCATGAGACACGCACACCTGGAAGTCACTTTACCAACCTAGGGAAAAAAGAAAAAATGCTTCCTCTCCTGCAATTAAGGAGTTTCCACAGCCCCAAGCATTGAAGAAGAAGGAAATAGCCCCTTAGCCATCTGAATAAGGGCTAGTAGGCGAATGGGACTAGACCACAATACTGGTTCCTCGCTATACGACTTCAAAGACTGGTAGGAAGACACGAAGGCTTGGAATGATAGCAAAGTGATACTCTATATATTTATGTTAACAAAGAATTCCCTTAGTCCCGTTATCCCTAGTTTTACTCTCTTGTTATTGTTTAATTGCTTCTGCGACCAAGGATTGTGTATTGTATTCTAAGAGGCATATTTGGGGTTCCTTCGGGTTTCCCATTCGCCGTGTCACATCTAGGCCCTAGTTTGGGTCATGACAAGCTTGGTATCAGAGCACTAAGTTGATAATGGTCCTCGGCATCCAACACACCGTGTCAATTAGAGTCTTATTCATGGTTGTGAAGCGCGCCACAGCTATGATTGGTAAGCTATGAGGCGTTTCAGGAAATGTTTTCCTTCTTCATGGTCTATGTCGGCTATCGAAGCTAAGGTAATTTTTTCCCCTACCGAATGTTCTTTGCCATTCTAGATCATGCCAATTTAAATACGAAGAAGATCCTGTACACCTGATGAGGAATCGACTCCTTTGGCTCCGTAAGCTCCTCAAGATAGAGGACTGTCTCTTGAAGAATTTTGGGGCCCTCTTACTATGTTGGCTCATGCCGTAACTAATCAAATCAGCCAAGGGGCCCAAGATCCTCATGAAAATATTTCGTCCTCAAGAGTGAGGGACTTGCTAGAATGAATCCACTGAAATTCTATGGGTCTAAGGTCGATGAGGATCCCCAAGAGTTCATCGATGAGCTGTACAAGGTGTTGTATATCATGGGGGTGAATTCAGAGGAGAAGGCAGAGTTAGTGATCTACCAACTAAAAGGAGTGGCTCAAATTTGGTTTGTGCAATGGAAGGTGGAAAGGGGAAATTATGATACTATTTCTTCGGAGGATTTTAAGGCGACATTTCTCAACCAATTCTTTCCTCTTCAGCTAAGGGATGGCAGAATGATGGAATTTATAAATTTAAAGAAAGGGTTCATGAGTATGAGGGAGTATACCCTCAAGTTCAACAAACTCTCCAAGTATGTCCACAATTAATTACCGATACACAGTCAAGGGTGAACAAGTATGTGATGAGTGTATCCGATTTGGTGAATGAGAAGTATCATGCTACTATGTTGATGAGTGATATGGATTTGTCCCGCCTCATACTTATGCCAAACAACTTGAGACGGAGAAACTTAGAAAGAGGAGAAGTGAGGGAACCAAGAGAGCTTAGTACAATAGTAGCTTCCAACATCAGGAGTTCGACGACACTCCAAGAAAGAGGGTTGCCAAGGATGGGGTAGGCAGCCCCAAGTATCAAGGTGAAGGCATTGGTGGACAAGCTTCTCCTACATGCAACAAGTATGGAAGGTACCACCTGAGAGATTGTTAGCTGATTCAAGTGCATGTTTTGGATATGATGGAATGGATTATAAAATGAGACATTGTCCGTGGGCCCCTAAGAACCATAATGATGGTCGTTGACGCTCTCAACCATACCACTCTAGGAGTTATTAGGCTTGGTATGGTACTTTGCAGGTAAGTTGAAGGTTTTGATTTTGATGGATCCCGATTCCACTATCCCTCTGATTATTCCTTTTTTACTGCTAGTAGGCTTCTTATGTGTCTTGAGTTATTATCTAAACCTTTGGTGTCTACGCCTTTGTTGAGTCTATTGTTGCTAGAAAGTTTATAGGTATTGTTCCTTGTTCATATTGTCTAAGGTCCTTCCTTGTGACTTATTGGGTTTGATGTGGTGAGTTTGGATGTTATACATGGGATGGATTAGTTGCTTGCATATTGTGTCTCCATTGATTATAGGGCCCGTAATGTTAGATTCAATTCCCTAATAAACCCATCCTTGAGTGGGGGGATTGTAAGGTGGTTATGAAAGGGTAAGTCCCTTTTTTGTCTTAAGGTATAATTGATCTTTATGGGCTGCATTTATCATCTTGTTAAAGTTAGGGGTGTTGAACCTAAGTTATTTCTATTGAGTTTTATCCGGTGATCAATGAGTTATTGAATGTTCTTTCTGATATTTTGAATCTGGGGTGGTGTCTTTAGGTTTGACTTATGCATCGGTTATGTCTATAGGTCTCCTGAATAGGGTCTTTAATCCCTACCTTATTATGTTTGTTGTGGTCCTTTGTGATGATGTGTTGGTTTGTTTCCGGAAGTGGGTGATGTTGAAAAATTCAAAGGAGGTGAGGTTAGATGAAATGAGAAGAGTGGTGTAGTGGCTTTGATGGTTCCAAATCTTCTTTGGTTGAAGAGGTCCAGTTAAGCAAGGCCTTGATTTCCTCCTTGAAAGAGTTGGAGGTCTTGGTGAGGGATGGTGGAGTGGAGGTTTTCTCCGAAGGGGGAGATGGTATCATTGGATATTAAGGTAAGCTTGCTTGTGTTGAGGAATGGGTTTACTTGGAAGTCCCACACATGAAGGGTATGGTAATGTCTGGCGAGAAAGGGAATTGAATTTATGGTTTGTGGGCCCTTATAGAGTGTTGAGGAGGATAAGTTGGCTTAGGAGAAGGTCCCAGTGGAGGTATTTGATGGAAGGGTGCAAGATTTGATTAATAAGGATGTAGTGTTCATCAATGCCCTTAGGAAGAATCGTTAGGTCGAAAGTGTCTCTCAAGAAGCTGGAGCAGGCATGGAGAAGCAATATCCATACTCTTTCATTCTATTCTAGCTTATGATAATACATCAAGTCCTTTTTCCATGATTTCAAGTCTTAAGTTTCAGCCCTCATGTCTTTTGTATACATTCATGTTTAAATTGACAAGTTCATGGTGATTTTGACACTTATATTGAAATTTTTGAAATGGTGTTTAAGTACATTATTGCATTCTTGTGTGGGCTGAAATTATCTTGCTTACTTTTCTTATATTCTTTTCTTTGACATTCGAAGACGAATGCTCTCAAGGGAGAGATAATGAAACGCCCCAAAAAGTGCCCAAAAATGTGCCTCGAAAATGCCCATAATTGTAATTTCCATATAGCCTAATATTCATATGTGATATCAAAAATTCGACTTCATATTCGTGATCAAGTAGAAAAATTGAGAGGAGAATGCGTCTAACCCCAATTTTAGAGAAACCATAGCCAAATTTGTTTACGAAAAAAATTTCACTTTCCAGTGAGGGTTCGCGTTCTCTCCGCAACGACTCTAATAAATTTTGTTGCCAGTATTTTAATATCGGCCTAAGGCCATGGTGTCTTGGGCCTAAGCCTTCCTATGCATAAAAACACCTATACTACATTTTTCAACCTCATATCATTCAAGACATTCCCCAAAATCCTCTCTAATACTTAGACAAATATTTCACCCAAAATTCAAGTGTACCAATCTTATTCTGGATCTAAGGATTTCATTCAAGCTGCAACTTCTCAATCAAATCTTCATCAAGGAAATCTCCAAAGTTGAGGTATGTCAGTCTCAACCATTGGGTCCTTTAACTCATGGTTCCCAAGCCCCCTTTATACATAAATAAGTTGATTCACTTATGGGTATTACATAATTTGACTATGAACTATATTAGGATTTCATAAAAGTGTGAATGTTTAAGAATGTTTTGAGCTATGAATCCATGATCTATATTGAGATTTAAGGAAGGGTTTTGATTTATATTGCATGAGGGTATTACCAGGTATTGGTGGATGGTTTTACATTGATTTTTCTTGCATGATCTCACTCTTGAATTGCATGATTATGTACTAGCATTTCACGCTCACCAAGTGTTTGATAAAATGTCTTTTTAAGGATTCATAAAGTTTTGATGATTTATTGGTTGATTTATAAGTCAAGGAACTTCATGATGATTTTGGAATTTCTAAAGATAAGTTTAAGTCATGAAAATGTTGGTGATGTTGTAGGACCGGACTAAGCCCCATTTCTCAAGGATTATACCCCTTGTGAGCCTTTGACATTGATGTTAATGAAAGGGTAATATTGATGAAGACCCATTCTAATGTTTGAAGTTAGGCTCACCATTTGAGGTCAATGATGTTAAGAGATACTTGTGCCATGTTTCTATGTTTATTGCAAGTTATTAAAGTATGATTGTCTTTTATATTCCGTAGGATTAGACTTAGCACCGAGTGGACTAGAGGCGAGCACCCAAGTCCCAAAACTACATGCCATCGTAGGTGAAGGTATTAGAGGAGAGTACACAAATCTCTAAGAGATGAGTACCCCAAATATGAGGATTTAAGGTGAATACCCGAGCTCGGACTTGAGGCGAGTACCCGAGTCCAAGAAATAGAGGCGAGTACCTGGTTCACATAAGGCTTAGTTGATCCACTTAAGCATTAGGAGGTTCACTTTGGCAAGTAACTTCCCCCTTTTCTTCCGGTGTAGGGTAGACATCGGGAGTCCAAGTTGTGGGTCACTTGGTCTTATTTTATGTCGGTTGAGGTGTCTTCCCACACTTACATATTATATTTTATGTAAGATGAATGATTTGTAATGCATGATATACTTAAGCATTGATCATACATGTCATATTGTTTTATGTTATCTATTGCTTATCATTATGCATTTTGACTATGTTTCCTATCTCTTGTTGCATTGCATGCTACATACTTATTAAATTCAAATGTACTAACACATATTCTATAGCTACATGATATCACCATGTAGGATCCGGAGGTCCTATTGAGTCTCCTCCACGTGGCTAGATGGATTATTCAAGTTAGCTTTTGGTGAGTCCTCATTTTGAGGGACAATATATATCTTCTTTCATACTTATGTTTAGACTATATCTTGTATATTTGGATTACCTATTGTCATTATTGTGAGGGTGAGCCCGGAAAGTGTCTTGGCCCCCACTCCATTCTAGTTTTAGAGGTGTTGTTGGAATATTGTGATGTATCTATGCTTTATGCTTGACTCTCTATATTTTTATGCTAACAAGGAATTCTTTTAGTCCCATTATCCCTATGTTTACACTCTTGTTGTTATTTAGTTGATTCTGCGATCAAGGATGTGTCCATGATATGCTAAAAGGCTTGTTTAGGGTTCCTTAAGGTTCACCATTCGTTGTGTCACATCTAGGACCTAGTTTGGATTGTACGGTTGGGTACAAGAAAAATAATTGACACCTAATCAATAAGCTAAAAAGAAAAATGTTGTGAAAATGAATGTTGAAAAGCTGAAAAATAAAGATGAAGGACCCAAAAAACTTGAAATAGGAGAAAGGGAGAATTAGGTGGAAAATAATAGTGTTTGCAAGAAAAAAATGTTGAAAAACGTAGTGTCAAGGAGGGTCTTTAGTCACTACGTTCTTAAAACATCATAACAATGTCCACTGAGCCTACGTTATAAGCTAATAAAGTCCTAAAGTGATCCTCATCCAAGTAGTCGAAGGTCATAGTTATGAGGATAGGAGCAAGCTTCTGGTATTGAGCATGCTATGTGAATGTGTTTTGTGAGAGTGAGTGCTTTTGCATAGTCCTAAGTATTACATTTGAAAATACCATCATTAGAGAGATATGAGACTTCCTTCCATGAGGGCACCTATATTGCATTGTTAACATTGGACTAACTTAGTGATTGTTGCTTGTTGATAATTGCCTTACTTGTTATAGTTGCACTATCACATGCATTGAAATATATTGGTTTGCTTGATAGCTATCTGATGTGTTTTAAAGTGGTGTGGGTATTTGTACTTGAGTTTTATGTGATATATGCCATTAGACTGAGGTCTATGTGTCACTGTGCTGCTTATATAGATTAAGTCCATCGCTTGAAGACAAGCAAGAATTTTTATGTTTAGGATGTTGATGTGTTATCAAAATACTATATTTTTTATGCCTAAAACTTCGAATTTTGTGTGTTCTTAAAGCGATGTTAGTAGATTTGATATGTTTTTATGTTTCTTTTGTAGGATTACAAAGTTGCCACAATTTTTAGGCTAAGTATACAGATTTTACTGAGGCAAAGGTTTCACGAGACCTTTTATGGTCCATAAAGAATTATGTGGTCCGTACATCAGTTTTGTGTAAACTTCAAGTAAAGGGTGATTTTCTGAAGTTAAGTCTACGAACATGCAGAGGAGCCATAGAAAATTATACAGACAATAGACTTGGTGTCTTGTCCTGAGGATCAGAAAGTGGAGAGTTGCTGAAAACTCATTAGATGAAACCCTCTACAGGATGTAAAACATTATACGGGTGGTAGAGGGGTAATGTAAAAGCCAGCCCCAGATTTGAAGATGCAATGCACAAAAACTCGACTACGGGCCGTAAAACATTATACAGCCTGTAGAAGCTCCTGTAGGGTCAGCCGACTCAGTTATCCTATTCTATTTTGGTTTTGTACTTTAAACATTAAAATAGGTTTTCATGTCTATTTTTTAGGGGGAATGTTACAGAACAGTGAAGAATAGTAAAGGGCTTGAGAGAAACACTTGTAAAACTTTATTTTGTCTTTAAATATCAATCTTTTGATTCTTGGTGAAGAGTTCAGATTTCTTGTGCTTAATTATCTTGTGTAAGTGCTCAATTATGTTATTCAAATTAATAAATCTTGCATCTATACTGATCATGAATAGCTAAATCCACAACTAGGATTATGGGAACCATGAAGAACTAATAAGGTAAAATCAAAATAATTCATAATTCTTGAAAGGTTTGTATACATATATTAATTAATTCTCCTCAAATATTGAATGATTTTTAACGGTGGCCAATGTTAGAACTCGCCTAGTGTTACTAACTGGATCAAGATAGTAATGAATAGGAAAAGGGATTAATTAACAGGATTCGATTGATGTTTCTCATCTAATTAATCAAACTGGGTCAAGGGGAGGTTGCACAGGAACAATAGGTAAGGGTTAGTAATGTCACACTAAGGGGATGAACCAAACCATATAGTGAAATTCGTCTCTCGCCTGGGCCACAAGGTTTGGTGAACTAAACTTACTGTTCTGGATGCTCTACACTAGAAAATAATTTGATTATCTGGTCATACTGAGTTAGAGAGTCATGGGGAACTGAATATCTTATTACTCTTCATATTGATTTAACAATTGTCTTAGTTTAGGATTAGTTTTCATAGTTATTACAAACCCCCCACCCCCTCCTCCTTTTTAGGGAGATAAGCAGGTTAATCAACCCAAATTACCTTAAATTCTTTTTAAGTATAGAATATTCCATGTGGGATCAACTCTTACCTCAGTTAGGTTATATATCTCAAACAACCACTTTAGCCTAAAAAAGGAAATGTAGCTTGGGCGACATCAATTATCATCATGGAGAGGTCACATACTTTTTTAGGTAGTGCAAAGTCAAGTGAAAAATTATTTTTCGATACGATTGACTTAAAAATCAAGGGAGACCTTTTTATCATACTATTTTGCCTTCTAAAAAAGAATACAAACTCGGATTTTTTGGAAAAAATACATAAATTACATTATTCAAGGAATTTATCATAAGGACATTTTGAATTGCTTGGGAGGTGTTACAATATCTCTCCGTTGGAAACACTCGTACTTGATGTCATGAAAATATTCTTGAGAAGAGTGATTAAACAAATTTTCAGCCCAACATGAATGCATCAATGTAATTTGAACATCATTTTCAAGAAAACTCAAACTTATGCATCAAAATACCGCCAAAATATATTACCATGAGTATATATAAATGCACTATGACATAAAAGGATGAAATATATGAGTTGACACCATAGACATGATTAACTTATTACCTTAGTCTTGAATAGATTTTAAAAGATGAGTATATCATTTCTTCATATCCTCTTCTATTTCCCAAACAACACTTTCGGCTTGTTGCTTCCTCCAAAGGACTTTAATGGATGCTACATCTTTATTCCTCTATCTCTTCACTTACCTATCCAATATGTCAATCGAAACTTCTTCATGCGTCAAGTTCTCTTCCATAAAACCTACAACCTCCAAAGGCACAATGGAGTTTGGGCCACCTGTACACTTCCTCAACATAGACAAATGAAAGACCGGATGAACCATACTCATTTCTATAGGAAACTCCAACTCATAAGCAACCTTAACAATTTTCCTCAAGATTCTATAAGGTCCTACATACCTAGGGCTCAATTTTCCTGTCTTGTTAAATTGAACTACACCCTTCATAGGTAAGACCTCAAATACACTCATTCATCCACCTTGAACCCAAGATCTCTCATTCTAACATCAAAATATGTCATTTGCCGACTTTGAGCTATCTATAATCTTTCCCTTGTCATCCTCACTTCTCCAAGGCTTCCACAACCAAATCTAGACCTATCAAAGCCATTTCTCTCACTTCAAACCATCCTATTGTGATGCCTCCCACATAAGGCCCTAAACAGTGGCATCCCCATTTTGGAGTGATAACAATTGTTGTAAGAGAACTCAGTGAGTGGAAGATGCTTATCCCAGCTATCTTTTAAGTTCCAACATATAAGACCTCAGAATATTCTCAAAATTTTGAATGGTCATCCTTTTTACTTTACCATTCGTTTGTGGGTGAAATGTCCTGCTAAGATTGACTTTGGTACCAAGGCCTCTCTGATAAATCTCCAAAAATGATAGGTAAATTGAGAAACCCGATCCAAAATGATAGATAATGGAGCCCCATGCAGTGTAACCAACTCCTAGATATAAAATTTAGCATAATCTTCGACACCATAGGTTGTTTTAAACAGTCAAAAATGGGCTTATTTCGTCTTCCTATCAACAATAACCCAAGTGGAGTCAAAATGCTTTTTAGTCTTAGGAAAACCAATCATAAAATCCATGTTGATCTCTTCCCACTTCCAAGTAGAAATCTCTATATCTTGGGCTAGGCGACCCAACTTTTGATGTTTAGCTTTTACTTGTTGGCAATTGTGGCATCTGGCTACCACTTTGCAATGTCCCTCTTCATACCATCCACTAATATACTTCTCTCAAATACTTATACATCTTTATAGAATGGGGATGAATGAAATAGGATGAATTATGGGCCTCTTTCGAAATCAAGTGTCTTAACCCATCAACATTTGGCATACACAACCTACCTTGATACTTAAGGACACCATCTTTCCCTTGGGAAAAATCCTCTACTTTTCCCCCTTTTACCAATGCTGTTAATTCAACTTTAGAAGGATCAAGGTCTTTCTTGGATTTGATCTCCTTAAACAAAAAATATTTAGAACCATCTAGAACCACCATACCTCCTTCTTCTATTTCATCAAACCTAACTCCCAATCTAGCCAAGATGAATTTCCTGTGTTAACTCCTTTTTCCTATCATCAAAATGAGTGACATTCTCCATAGATACCCTACTTAGGGCATCAGTTACAAAATTGTCCTTATCCGGACGACAATACACACTCATGTTACAGTCTTTAAGAAGTTGCAACCACTTCTTTGCTTCAAATTGAGATCTCTTTGGGTGAACACATATTGAGGACACTTGTGGTCGATGAAAATATCTATATGCACACCGTACAAATTATCACGACCCAAGCCTAGGGCCTAGATGTGACACAAAAAATGGGAAGCCTGAAGGCAATCCAAACAAGCCTCTTAGCATATCATTTGCACATCCTTGGTTTCAGCAAAACAATAAAAGATAAATAAGAACATAGCAAATAATTTCTAAGGAAGCGCGACTTTGGGTTCATGCTATGGGGATGTTATAGGGAAGAGGATAAACATGAATTACATAGCAAATAAGTCTAAGGGGAGTATAAGTATGACTTACCCTTTGGGGGCATTTAAAGACTTGTGACTTTCATCACTTTCCATCTCTATCAATAGCGCCAAATATTATTTGTTAAGGTCTAGGGTCTAAGGGATAAGTTTTGATGGAATCTCAACATCAAATTAAAGGTACATAGTGTAGTATCTAACAAAACTTCTAAGTATGAATAGAACGGTTGCCAAGACAAGTCCAAGACTAACCCTCAAACTAGAAAGTAAATTGCAGTAAAGCCTCAACATAATTAAGATAGTATCGGAAATTATCCCCGAACTAGAGGACTCACCACAAGCACAATATTCATAAATCCAACCTAGCCACATGGAGGATATCGAGGAGCACGTATATGGTGAAATCATGTAGGCATAGAATTATGCAATAGTACATGGAATGTATGAGAATGTAGGTATGCAATGCATGACATGAAAATAAATAATGAAATGATGCATAATAAGTCTTGTGATAGAAATGATACATTTAAAAAGGCATTAGTAATCCCTAATCAAGATAACATAAAGGACAACTTTGGAAACAATATAGTAGGATGCATAAATGAACATAATCAAGAATAAGCAAATTATATACACTTGGAATATACATATGGACGATCATTTAGACATTTCACTCTCACGATAGAACAAGGAATAATGCACATGAGAAATAAAGAACTTACCCTCAGTTGAATGCATGCTAGGTCATATAAACTTAAACTAATGAGAAATAGATGATGTCATGAATAATTAAAGTGTTAATATTCTTGGGTGAAGAATACATCACTTTACAAAAGACTATTTTATTATGCAAGAAACATCAATAATCATAATAGACACTAGCTTATACACTTATCGACATCATCATGTACCGTTAGGAGCAATACCATTAGAACCTGTGAAACAATGAATCCTAGGAACTTTAAATTCACTTTGGTCATAACCTAAAGGAACCATATTAATTTCTCATAAGGGGACCTATTGGGAACATGAGGAGAACTTCAACACAGGTGATAAAATCATTTGAGTTCTTAAAACAAATAGTTATGTGAATTCGAAAAACCATCAATAGTAGTAAGCATGTTTGGACATAATAATAAGGAACCATCTTAAACATCATAAGAGATTATCTTGGGGACATGACAGGGATATTAGCATATATAAGAAAATCATAGATCAAGACTGACATATACCATAAAGTTTTTGGGGAGTTCATAAATGATAGTGAGAGAGACCATAATTGACATAAACCATGTGAACTAATTCATGGAATCTCGATGTTTCCCCTACATCAGAAGAAAGGGGTAAGCCACTTGCCAAGGTGAATCTCCTGATACCTAAGTGGATCTACTAAGCCTAATGTGAACCGGTACTCGCCTCTAGTTCTTGGACTCGGGTACTTTTCCTCAAACCCTCATATTTAGGATTTAGTTAATAGCCTCTAAGCCCTTTACCTATGGTGACGAGTAATTTTAGGTCTTGGGTAATTACCTCTAGTCCACTCGGTGCTAGGTAGTCCCTCACAAGTAAGAAACCAAAGGTCATAGTATTATATCATAAAATCATTCTAAGTCATATGGGAGGACAATTTATCCAATACCTAACCCATTGATATCATAGAGTCAAAGTCATAAGATAGCTCCTTAATCATTCCTTAGATGGGAGATCCTCCACCATAATACATTCATTCAATAAATAGATCCGAGATCCACCACCATCAATATTCATTCATTAAATAGATGGGAGATCCTCTACTATCAACATTCATTTATTAAATAGATGGGAGATACTCTACCATCGACATTCATTTATAAGAAACCATTCATAAATCAACAATAAACATAGCATATCTCATAAGCCTTCATTTCTCATTATTTAGACATCATACTTCAAGGCATATAGTAAATATCATCAATTTAAATCATTCTTAAACAACCCATCACAATTGTAATATCATCTTTAAAAAACATGGACATGAAAATATGAAATTCATCTCATACATTCCTCACCTTCATAGTATCTCATGGTATCATAATAGTTATAGCTTTGAATATCATTAACTCGATTATCAAACCATCACATCATAATATCTAATTGAAACGATCCCAAAAAGTGCTCGAAAATGTGTCTCAAAATACTCAGAATTTTAAATTCCATATATCTAAATATCTGTTCTCGATATCAAAAATTCGACTTCATATTCTTGTTCAGGGAGTCAAAATTAGGAGTAAAGGGGTCTAATCAAGATTTAAGAGAAAACAATTAGTAATTTAATTTTTCATAATTGCTCTTATTCAGAATAAATCCACGACAATGCTGTAACGCACAGCTGTCACAACATGTGTTAATCTAGCCTCCGCGACAGGTCCATATCATGGACCAGATATGGACATGTATATTTTATTTCCAGTGATTTCTATCTCGGTCCAAGGCTTTTGGGTCTTGGGCCTAAGTATTCCCAAATGTGTTTTTATCTATACTTAGTCATATTTCACCCTCATATCATCCTAAACATTCCCCAGTACTCACTCAGATACTTAGTCATATTTTCACTCCCAAATTTAAGTCTCAAAACCTCATTCGGAACTAAGATCTTCCTTCAAGGTTCTTCTTCAAGCTTCAAGTTTCCATCTCCAATCT
The DNA here is from genome assembly GCA_011800125.2 of Solanum clarkiae. Lineage (NCBI taxonomy): Eukaryota > Viridiplantae > Streptophyta > Magnoliopsida > Solanales > Solanaceae > Solanum > Solanum clarkiae. The sequence goes on from JAABOM020109089.1 coordinate 45,307, forward strand.
TCATCAAGTTCATATCAAAGCTAAGGTATGTGGGTTTCTTTCGTGGGTTCCTTTAACCCATGATATCCAAGTCTCTTTTTAATCAAATTGCATGATTTAAAGTTGATTTACAAATGGGCCTTGCACATTATGAAATTCACTTCACACTATGTTAAAGCTATGTGAAATTGTGTCTGTTTTGCTATGTTTTGAACAATACATCTTTGATCTATTATAAAATTTGATGTGGGGTTTTGGTGTATGTTTCTTAAGATGTTGCAAGGTGTTGATTGGTGGTTTTACAATGGATTTTCTTGCATGATGTCATCTCCATATTTCATGATTTTATACTAGCATTACACACCCTCTAAGTGTTTGATAAAATGTCCAGATGTGGTTTCTTGAGGAGTAGAACATCCAAAGCATGAGATATGATATAATTGACTATATTCTGATTAACTAACCTTATTTATATGATACACTTTATAAGAAGTGTTGCATTAGACCATGCCTGATCCGGGAGGACAAGAGCTCGGGTAACCAAGGTGGGGGTTTTCACTCATCAACCGAGATGGGGGTTTGTACTCATCAACTATTTGAGGGATTTGTACTTCATCACCGTGGTGATAACGTGTGATTATCATCAATCATGTAAGGGGTTTGTACCACACCCCCGGGATGTTTGGGTAAAATCATTATCAACCAACCAAGGGGTTTGTACTTCGAAAATCTAGCTTGGTCTCTTCTACACATATGATATCCTATATGAGCATGAGCTAATTAAGCATGTTTTATATGTGCATTGATCATAGATGCTAAATTGTTATATTATGCCTATTTCCTATTATTATGCATTTTGACTATGATGCCTAACTCTTACTGCATTGCATCCTACATACTTAGTACATTCAAACATATTAATCCAGACTCTTTCCTACATAATATCACCATGTAGGAACCGGTGCCCAAGTTGATCATCCTCCTCCATCACATAGCTAGTTAGATACTACTCGAGCTAGTATGTGAGTCCTCCACTTCAGGGACTTTAGTCTATGTTTCTCTTATTATGTATTAAGATATTCTTCCTTATGTTCTATTTTGACTATCAGGATGAGCTCGGTTGCTTTTTCTTAGCCCCCGCTCTTATCTATGTATAAGAAGTGTTTGTTGGATATATTATGTATCTATGCTAAAAGCCTTGACTTTATTGTTCTTGATGTCTATGATACGAAAGTGCTTTCCCTTAGCCCTAGTTGTCCTACTTTATTATCTCTTGATGCTTGATTTATTACTTCCGCAACCAAGGATGTGTAATGATGTTTTACAAGGCTTGCATAGTGTCCCTTCAGGTTCCCCTTGCACCGTGTCATATCTAGGCCCTAGGCTTAGGTTGTGACGAATATGTTATTAGAGCACTAGATTGATAGATCCTTAGAGTTTGACATATCACGTTGATTAGAGTCCTATTCATGGTTGTGAAGCGCGCCATGACTATGAATAGGAGGCTATGAGATATTTTAGAAAATGTTTCCCTTCTTCATGTTCTAAGTCATGCTATAGCATTGTGGTAAGTTTTCCCCTAACAATTATTCTTTGCTATGCTAGATCATGCTAAACACTAGAGCAAGAAAGGCCTAAACTCCCGAGGAGCGACCTACCAATGGTGAGCTCCAAGATGCTCTCACTATGCTTTCCCAAGTTGTGGCCAAGTCAGTCAAGGGGCCCAAGCCCCTCATGCTACTACCCTGGGAGCTAGGGTGAGGGACTTCATAAGGATGAATCCGCTAGTGTTCTATGGGTCAAAGGTGGATGAAGAACCACAAGAGTCCATTGATGAGGTCTACAAGATCTTGAATATCATGGGTGTTAGGTCGAATCAAAAGGTAGAGTTGGCAGTGTACCAACTCAACGGGGTAGCCCAAATATAGTATAACCAATGGAAGGGTGAGAAAGGAATTAGTAATGTGCTGCTTTGGTAGGAGTTCAAATTGGCTTTTCTTAATCAGTTTTTCTCTCTTGAGCTTAGGGAAGCTATGTTGGTAGAGTTTATGAACTTGAAATAAGCGCTATGAGTATAAGGGAGTATGCCGTCAAGTTTAATCAACTTTAAAAGTATGTTCCTCATTTTGTGGCTGATCCTAGATCTAGGATGAATAAGTTCATGATGGGGGTCTCCGACTTGGTGAGTGAAGAATGCCGATCCACCATGCTAATTAATGACATGGACTTGTCTCGGTTGATGACCTATGCCAAGCAAATGGAGGTGGAAAAATTAAGCAAAAGAAGGGGGCATGAGTTCAAGAGGGACCGATTTGAGGATAAATTCCAAAAGGGTGCTTGATTTCATACAGGCCAAGGGCCTTCTCATACTATGATAGGGGGTTTGCCAATGCTTCCATATCCCTCAAGGTGTTAGTGTGGTGGCTCCTATTGATGTGTGCCCTAGACGTGGAAGGAGCCATGGAGGCCAGTGTTTGAGAGGCTCGAATGCATGCTATGAATGTGGGAAACTTAGTCACAAGAAGGCGGATTGTCTAAGAAACTGTGGCAAGGGTCGGGGTACAAATACGATTTCATTGGGTAGAGGTAATCCTCAAGGTGGTGCCCTGAGGCACAATCGGTTTTATACTTTACATGGGAGGCAACGGGTTGGTGAGGTTCCTAATGTTGTTATCGGTATGTTGAAAATATTTGAATTTCATGCATTTGCTTTTATTGATGGTTCTACCACTCTTTCCTTTGTAACCCCTTTTGTTGCTAAAAAGTTCCATGTTGACCCCGAGTTGTTGCATGAGTCATATGAAGTGTCTACTCTTATTGGTTCCTTTATTGTTGCTAGGAAAGTTTATAGGAATTTTCCTATTTGTATTTTGCATAAGTTGTTGTCTTGTGATCTTGTTGAATTAGACATGGTAGATTTTAATGTTATTCTTGGGATGGATTAGTTGCATGCCTACTATGCCTCTATTGATTGTAGAACCGTAGGGTCAAGTTTCAATTCCCTAATGAACCCATCATTGAGTGGTAAATTCAAGATATGGTGGTCAAAGGTAGATACATTTCATGCATTAAACCCATAAGTTGATCTCTAAGGGGTGTCTTTATCATCTTGTGAGGGTTAGAGATGAAGAGTCTAAAGCTTGTTCCATAGAGTCAGTTCTGATTATAAATGAGTCCCTCGATGTCTTTCCAAATGACCTTCCAGTGTTCCTCCCGAAGGGGAAATAGATTTTGGTATAGACCTCCTCCTCGATACTCAATCCATCTCCATTCCCCCTTGCCGTATGGCCCCAGCGGAGTTGAGGGAGTTGAAGGAACATTGAAAGATTTGTTGGAGAAGGGATTTATTAGGCCTAGCCAAACACCTAGGGGTGCTCCAGTATTGTTTGTGAAGAAGAAGGATGGGTCACTTAGAATATGCATTGACTACCGGCAACTCAATAGCTTCTTCTCTAAGATTGATCTTCGATCTGGGTATCATCGAGTGAGCCAGAGGTAGTGTGATATTCCTAAGACGACCTTTCGGACTAGATATGGGCATTATGAGTTTGTTGTGATGTCTTTTGGGTGGACCAATACACCGGCCATCTTTATGGACCTAATGAATAGGGTCTTCAAACCTTGCATTGATTCCTTTGTTATGGTGTTCATTGATGATATTTTGATCTATTCACACAGTAGAGAGGAGCATATAGGGCATTTGAGTGTCGCAAAGATTGAGGGAGGAGAAATTGTATGCCAAATATCACAGGTGGGAATTTTGGTTGAAGGAGGTTGCATTCTTTGGTCATGTGGTGTCGAGGGATGGTCTAAAAGTGGATCTAGGTAAATCGATGTGATTAGAAATTGACCTAGACCATTGACCCCGTCGGATATTAAGAGCTTCTTGGGCTTAGCGGGTTATTATAGAAGGTTTTTGAATGAGTTCTCCTCTATTGCTTCCCCTATGACAAAATTGACTCAAAAGAAGGTTAAGTTTGTGGGAACCGATGAGTGTGAGAGGAGTTTCCAAACATTGAAAGATAAGCTTGTATCAGCTCCTATATTGTCACTACCAAATGGGCTTGAGGGATTTGTGGTGTATTATGATGCTTCCCGGATTGTTTTGGGTTGTGTATTGATGCAAAATTGTAAGGTCATAATTTATGCTTCTAGACAACTCAAGGTACATGAAAGGAACTACCCTACCCATGATTTAGAATTAGCCGTCGTTGTTTTTGCATTAAGATTTGGCATCACTACTTGTACGAGGTGCATGCGGATGTGTTCACTGATCATAAAAGCCTCCAATATGTCTTCAATCAAAATGATCTCAACTTGGGGCAAAGGAGATGGTTAGAACTTCTTTAAGACTATTATATGAGTGTGCGCGATCATCCCGATAAGGCAAATGTGCTGTCAGATGGTTTGAGTAGGGTGTCTATAAGTAGCCTAGCCGATGTTGATGGTGGTGATAAGGAGATGGCTAAGGAGGTGCATCAATTGGCTAGATTGGGGGTTATGTTGGAAAAGGTTTGTGGTGATGGTGTAGTGGTTGTTGATGGGTCTAAGTCTTCATCGATTGATGAGGTGATAGCAAAACAAGATCTTGACTCCTCCTTTCTTGAATTGAAGGCCTTTGTGAAAAGGGAAAAGTAGAGGTTTCCTCCCAAGGGGAAGATAGGACCCTTAGGTACTAAGGTACATTTTGTGTTCCCTGTGTTGATGGTTTGAGGGAGAAGATCCTTGATGAGGCCCACTATTCTTCTTATTCTATCTACCCCAATTCTACCAAAATGTATAGAGACTTGAGGGATGTGTATTAGTAGGGAGACATGAAGAGGGACATTAGCAAATTCATTTTCGGTTGCCATAGTTGTCAACAAGTCAAAGCCCAAAATCAAAGGCCGGGTGGCCTAACCTAAGATATAGAGATTCCCACTTGGAAGTGGGAGGTGATTAATATGGATTTTATGGTTGAGTTGCCTAAGACTAGAAAGGATTTTGATTCCATTTGGGTGGTAGTTGATAGGATGACGATATTGGCTCACTTTCTACCGATTAAGACCACATATGAGACTGTAGAATATGCAAGTTTGTACATCCATGACTTACTGAGGTTACATGGGGTTCCTTTTTCTAGCATATCGGATCGTCGTTCATAATTCACTTCATACTTTTGGAGGTCTTTTCAAATTGGTCTGGGTACAAAAGTTTACCTTAGTATGACCTTTCACCCCCAAACGGATGGCCAAGCCAAAAGGACCATTCAAACCCTTGATGATATGCTTAGGGCATGTGTATTGGAGTTGAGGGGTAGTTGGGATGACAATCTTCCTTTGATTGAATTTACCTACAACAATAATTATCACTTTAGCATCAGTATGGCTCCTTTCGAGGCTTTTTATAGGAAACATTGTAGATCCGGTTTGTTGGTTTGAGGTTGGAGAGGTAGATTTTTTGGGATCAAATCTGGGTATGGAGGATCTTGATAATTTTAGGATGATTAGAGAAAGGTTGAAAAAAGCCCAAAGTCGTCAAAAATCTTATGCTGATGTGAGGAGAAAAGACCTTGAATTCAAAGTGGGTGATTAGGTCTATTTGAAAGTTTCTCCAATAAAAGTTGTGGTCCATTTTGGTAAAAAGGGGAAGTTGATTCCAAGATATGTTGGTCCTTATGAGGTCTTGAGGAGGGTTAGCAAGGTAGCTTATGAATTGAAGTTGCCTAGCGAAAGAATTTGGTTCATTCGGTGTTCCATGTCTCTATGTCGAGAAAATATGTTGGTGATCCTATTGCTATCATGCCTCTTGATTTTGTGGGTGTTGTTGAGGATAAATTTACTTATGAGGAGACTCTGGTTCAGATTTTGGATAGGTATGTGAAGAGATTGAGGAAGAAGGAGGTGGCATCTGTTGAGGTCTTTTGGAGGAACCAGCAAATCGAAAGTGCTACTTGGGAGGCCAAAGTGTACATGCAAAAGTGGTATCCTTATATTTTCCACTCCACTCAAGCCTAAGGTACTAATTCTTAGTCCCTATGTGATTTCAAGTTTTGTATTTCAGCCCTATGTCATTCATATGCATTAATGTTTAAGTTGGCAAGTTTATGATGATTTTACACTTATGTTGAGATTTTGGAAATGGTGTTTTAAATGTAATGTTGCATTCTTGTTGGGCCTGATTTGTTTATGATAGATAACTCTTGCCTTGTACATCTCTTTTACAAAAGGGGACAAATATTAACAAGGGGATATACTGAAATGACCCCAAAAAGTTCCCGAAATGTGCCTCAGAATGCCCAGAATTTTAAATTTCATATATCTCGAAATTCGTATGCGATATCGAAAATCCGACTTCATATTCTTGTTTAGGGGGTAAAAATTAAGGGATGGAGGGTATAACCCCGAGTTAAGAGTGAACGATTAGCAATTTCATTTTTCATAAATTTTCTTATCCAGAATCGATCCGCGACAGTGCCTTGATGCTCAGCTGTCATTGATATGTGTTGCCAGTGAATTCTATCTCGGTCCAAGGGTTTTGGGTCTTGGGCCTAAGTGTTTCCAAATGTGTTTTTATCTATACTTAGCCATATTTTACCCTCATAAAATCCCAAACATTCCCTAATACTCACTCAAACACTTAGTCATATTTTTACTCCAAATTCAAATCTCAAACCCTCATTCGGAACTAAGGTTTTCCTTCAAGGTTCTTCTTCAAGCTTCAAGTCTTCATCTCCAATCTTCACCAAGTTCATCTCCAGGCTAAGGTATGTAGGTTTATTTCATGGGTTTGTTTCACCTATGATACCTAAGTCTCCTTTTACTCAAATTGCATGATTTAAAGTTGATTTACAAATGGGTCTTGCTCATTATAAAATTCACTGCACACTATGTTAAAGCTATGTGAAATTGTGACTGTTTTTGCTACGTTTTGAGCTATAAATATTTGATGTATGTAGCTTGAGGGTGTTGTAAGGTGTTAAATGATGGTTTTACAATAGATTTTCTTACATGATTTCATCTTTATATTTCATGGTTTTATACTAGCATTACACACCCTCTAAGAGTTTGATAAAATGTCCGGATATGGTTTCTTGAGAAGTTAAAGGTCTAAAGCATGAAATATGATATGATTGACTACATGATGATAAAATGATCTTATGTATGTGATATACTCTATATAAAGTGTTGCATTAAACCATGCCCGATCAGGGGGATAAGAGCCCGGGTAACTGAGGTGAGGCTTTGTACTTATCAATCGAGGTGGGGGGTTGTACTCATCAACCATGTGAGGGGTTTGTACTTCGTCACCATGGTGATAAGGTGTGATTATCATCAACTGTGTGAGGGGTTTGTATTACACCACCGGGAAGATGGGGTAAAATTATCATCAACCATCCAAGGGGTTTGTACTTTGGAAATCTAACTTGGTCTCTTCTACACATATGATGTCTTGTATGAGCAGGAGCTACTTAAGTATGTTTTACTTATGCATTGATCATACATACCATATTGTTATATTATGCCTATTGCCTATTATTACGCGTTTTGACTATGATGCCTAATTTTTGTTGCATTGCATCCGACATACTTAGTACATTCAAATGTACTAACGCATACTCTTGCCTACATGATATCACCATGTAGGAACTAGTGCCTAGGTTGATACTCCCACTCCTCTACATGGCTAGTTTGATATAACTCAAGCTAGTTGGTGAGTCCTCCATTTCGGGGACCTTAGTCTATGTTGCTCTTATTATGTATTGAGACATTCTTCCTTATATTGTATTTTGACTATAAGGGTGAGCTCGGTTGCTTTGAGTTGACCCCCACTCTTATGTATGTATTAGAGGTGTTTGTTGGACATGTTATGCATCTATGCTAAGAGCCTTGACTCTATTGTTCTTGATGTCTATGATATGAAAGTGTTTTCCCTTAGACCCGATTGTCGCACTTTATTATCTCTTGATGGTTGTCTTATTGCTTCTGCGACCAAGGATGTGTAATGATGTTCTAAGAGGCTTGCTTGGGGTACCTTCGAGTTCCCCTTGTGCCATGTCACCTCTAGGCCCTAGGATTGGGTCGTGACACAAATAAAGGGCTTCATATCATTCATAACATTTATCATATTCTCATGAACTCATAGCACGATTAATTTTCCTTCAACATTAACAACATTCATAAATCATATGTCTTACCATAAAGCCTTCATCACATAAGAAATTTGTCATATAACTTAGTTCAAACATGGTGGGTATATATATTAAAGATCAAAATCATAAAATGAAAGAGTAAGGAACATGAGAGGGGTAAATTAAAGTCATTTAAGAAGTCATTCAAATAGCCCAACAACATACTTTAAAAACTCCCAATTTGGGTGTAATGAAAACTATTCAAAATTCATAATAGTTTCAAGTCATTATGTCATAGTTTACAAAGCTTTAATGTAACAAATATATCATAATCTCAATCATTAGTAGGATCTCATGCATCAATAAATCGAGAATCAATGAATTTCCAATATTTTTTATGCAATGGATTGATAATAGAAAATACTCATAAAGAATTAGTCATTAGAATCAAGAAATTTGATAAAAATAGTTTTGGGGCTCCAAGGGAGAAAGGACCTATGGATGATGACGCACATATCTTAATCTTGGATTTTTCTTGAAGAAGTACTTGAGGAAAACTTGAGGGTTGAATGGGTTCTTGAATTCCAAAACCTGTTCTTGAGATTCTTGAATTTTAATTGGATAGTTAATGATGTTCTGGAGAGTATTTTGAGAAATTTTTTAGACCTTTTGGTGCGAAAAATGGCTAAGGAGTGAGGGTTTTCCACCTATATAGGCAATATGGTTATTACCCAATTGTCCCCAAGTGAAAAGGAAGGTGTTTAGGACATTTTAAACTAGGCCGCAATATGTCCTCGTCGTGGCCTGGTCGCACATAGCTACTGGTTTGAGAAATTTCATCAAAAAATTAATTTTTGGCACAGGTAACCTATACCTTGTAGGTGACCGTTCACCCACATAATTTTTCCCACTGAACAAGATTATGCAGTCGGATTTTCAAAAGATTTCATGTATTTTAATATATTAAAAAATACATCATAGGGTCTTTTTGAGCTACGTTGAGGGGTGTTTCAATATTCTCCCTTAGGAACACATGTGCCCGAATGTGAGTAGAGATAGCATGAATAGCATAGAACATCTATCAACTCCTTACTAAATGCAAATAAAATATTTTTTTCATGCAACTTTCAAAGTCTCTATCATGGAAATTATTTAAAAAGCATGAAGAGCACATCTCATAATTGCACATAAAACTTGAATCAACTCTCTTCATGAGAATGCATGTATAATAAGTAACAAGTCAAGGCTAGATAAATGATGTATGGGAATGAACATCAACTACCATTATTATTAATATGCCAACACAACCTCTTACCGATACATCAACCAAAGTACCACCACTTACGAAACAACTTAGTACCAACCATCACCATATTTGAGAAAATATACATACCGGACATAGTGTTATGAGTTCTCTCTCCTCCCTTCCTTGCGGACACTTGAAAATCCCTTCTCTTGTGCCCTAACTCAAGACACACAAAACCACCTTCTTGACCCGCTATCGTTAGTAAGAGGAATAACCTTAGGTACTTCTAGTGGCACGACATGAATCATAATGAAGAGAAATATTTCCTAAAATGCCTCATAGCTTCCTCTCCATAGTTGTGGTGCCCTCCACAACCATGAACAAGACTCTACTTGACACGGTGTGTTGGATGTCCGAGAACTATCTATAAGCCTAGTGGTCTGATACCAAGCTTGTTAGGACCCAAGCTTAGGGCCTAGACGTGACATAGTAAATGGAAAGCCAGAAGGCAACCCAAATAAGCTTCTTCGCATATCATTTACACATCCTTGATTTTGAAAAAATAATAAAAGATAAATAAGCACATAGTAAATGATTTCTAAGAAAAGCGGAGCTTTGAACTCACGTAGTGGGGATGTTATAGGGAAGAGGATAAATATGAATCATATATCAAATAAGTTTAAGGGGCGGGTAAGTGTGACTCACTCTATGGGGGCATTTAGGGACTTGGGACTTGGGACTTTTATCACATTCCATCATTCTCAACAGCTCCAAATAGTATCACATAAGGGATAGGGTCTAAAGGATAAGTTTTCATGGAATCTCAACATCAAATTAAAGATCCATAGCATAGTATCTAACAACACCTATAAGCATGAATAGAACGGGGGCCAATACATGTTTAAGGCTCACCCTCAAACTAGAAAGTAAATTGGAATAAGGTCTCGACATAAGTAAGATAGAACCAGATATTCTCCCTGAACTAGAGGACCCACCACAAGCACAATCTTCATAAATCCAAGCTTACCACATAGAGGGTATCGAGGAGCACTAGTCCCTACATGGTGAAATCTTGTAGGCGTAGAAGCATGCGTTAGTACTTGAAATGTACTGGTATGTAGGTATGCAATGCATGAAATGGAAATAAATAATGAAATTATCCATACTAAGTCTTGTTATAAAAATGATACATTTATAAAGGCATTGATAAGCCCTAATCAAGCTAACATAGAGGACAACTTTAGAAAGAACATAGTAGGATACATAGATGAACATAATCAAGAATAAGCAAATTATATGAACTAGGAAGATACATATGGGTGATCATTTAGACACTTTACTCTCATCATGGATCATGGAATAATGCACTTGAGAAATAAGGAGCTTGCCCTTACTTGAATGCATGCTAGGTCACATAAATCTAAATTAATGAGAAATAAATGATGTCATGCATAATTGAAGTGTTAATATTCTTGGGTGAATAATACATCACTTTGCATAAAAGACTATTCTATTACGCAAGGAACATTAGTAATCAATAATGGAGAATATCTTACACACTTGTAGACATCTTTGATCACGCTCAAGATACGCCTCTTTTTCAAGGTCTAAACGATCGTCCAAGTAATAAATCTAACCAAGGTTAGGGTCGAATTCCACAGGGAATATGGGACTTTTTCAACTTGGTTCACCAATAATCAATACAAACATCAACTAACTTAATTATCTAAGAAGGAGGGGGTTTGCAATGATTCATAGAAAATTAAACTAGACTAACTTAAAAGGAGAGACAATCAAATTGGAGAGCAACTAGGGTAATTGTGTTCCCCATGTTTCACTCACTTAATTTCCTCAGATAACACAACTCTCAATTAGGACTTTGCATATAGGACGATAATTTAAGTTCTTCCAGCCCTCTTCTGAAGGTGAAGGTCGAATATCACTATGGGACTTGGCTGGTCTCCACAGCATGCCAAACTAACCATTGCTCATTGCCCTAATCATCCTCCCCTTGGCCGGGATTGGTTGATTAGGCCAGAACACATCATCGAATTCTGTTAACCATTCTCTTTTCCTATTCATCACTACCTGGATAGGGATCGTGACACTAGGAGGGGTCTGATATTGGCCACCATCAGACAACATTCAAAATGAATAGAAATATCTAATGCATGCAAATATCCAACTCAAGAATTGCAAATAATTCGTGCTTTTTAAGTTAGATTCTCATAGTTCCCACAACCCCAAGTTATGGTTTTAGCTACTCATATCTTGGGAAAATAAATGAACAGTGAATAGAGAAGACATAGTATAACAATATGACATATATGATCAATGCATAAGTAAAATATACTTACATAGCTCATGCTCATATCGGATATCATATATGTAGAATAGACTAAGCTAGAATCCGAACTTTGGTTAGGAGATGCCATTCACACTTGGACACCCTAGTTGCAAGGTACATACCCGTCACATGGTTGATGTCATTCACACTTGGACACCCTGGTGGTAAGGTACAATACCCCTCACATGGTTGATTCCACTCACACCTGGACACCCTGGTGGTAAAGTACATACACCTCACATGGTTGATGCTATTCACATCTGGACACCCTGGTGGCAAGATACATACCCATCACATAGTTATCTGGGTTCCTATACCCCCGGAGTGGGCATGTCTAATGAAACACATTATATATAATATATATCATATATATAAGCTAATTTCATCATCATATCGTCAATTATATCATATCTCATGCTTTGGGCCTGCATTTCTACAAGAAACCCAAGTCGAACATTATAGCAAAAACTTTGGGGTTGTGTAATGGGGGTAAAAAACCATGCAATTTAGAGCTGAAATTATGCAAGTAAATCTATAGTAAAAAGATCAATCAACACCTTGCAACACCCCCCAATACATTCACATCAAAAACCCCTATGAAATCCAACATTGGATCTAAGATTTAGAGCTCAAAACATGTTAAAACAACCATACTTTCATGAACTAAAATCATTGTGCAGTAAATTTCTCAATATACAAAATCCACATATAAAATCAACTTTAAATCATGCAATGTTAGTAAAAAGGAGACTTAGGAACCATGGGTGAAAGGACCCAATGGTTCAACACCACATACTTTAGCTTTGGAGAAGTTCTTGGTGAAGATTGAAAATGGAGGCTTGAAGATAATCCTTGAAGGAGAACCTTAGCTTGGGATGAGGGTTTGGGACTTGAATTTGGGAATGAAAATATAACTAAGTGTTTTAGTGATTATTGAGGAATGTTTGGGATGATATGAGGGTGAAATTAGGCTAAGTATGGGTAAAAACACGTTTGGGAACACTTAGGCCCAAAGACCCCAAAGCCTTGGACCGAGATAGAAATCCCTGTCAACAAAATATATAGGTCCGCGATGCAAAGATTCCATGGAGGACAAATTAACACATATTCGCAACAATTGTGCGTCGCAATGCTGTCACAGACCATCTTTGAAAATTGAAATTTTTGAAATTTGAAATTGTCATTCGATTGCTCTAAAATTGGAGTTAGACTCTTTTGCCTCTAATTTTGATCCCCTGAACAAGAAAATGAAGTTGAATTTTTGATACTGTGCATAGATTTTGAGATATATGGAATTTGAAATTCCGGGCATTCCATGGCACGTTTCCGGGAACTTTTCGGGGTCGTTTCAAATCTATGTAACACTTGTGGCTAAAAACCTAAAATATACTATTTATAGTAATTACAAATAAGTTCCTAAATTAATAAGAAAAACTAGTTAGCGCCTAATGCAGGTCACAATTACAACTTGTAACTTGGGTTACGAGCCATAATCGGGCTTTCGTGTCAACCTTTTGCATTTTGGACTTCACTGCTACGAAACACCTGTACGAATTGTAGTATGGTCTACGACTCATATGGACTTCTCGTATTCCTCATTTTTATAACTTGGTCCAAATCTGATCAACACTGGGACTTTCTACGAGACCTCCCTTTACGGCTGGTAGAGGAACTACGACTCGTACCTGGGTCTCTTGTGGCTAAGCTTCAGTTTTTTCTCCAACACTGGAATTCCCCACAATACCACCTCTACAACTCATCGACTGAGCTATGACTCATAGAGGGTCTCGTATGTCCTATAAAATTAGCAAAAACTGTAACTTTTCCTAAAACTGTACCAACCTTTTTTTCTGCAAAAACAAACATAAAAACCATAAAAGTTGTAGTGAGAACACACAAAATCCTAAGTTTTAGGCATCAAATGTGTTTTATTTTGATAGCACATCAACAACCTCAACTTAGCATTGTTGCTTGTCCTGAAGAGATGACTCAATCTATATAGATAGTAATGCAACATATAGAAATCAACCCAATGGCACATATCACACTCAAATCTAACTCAAGTACCCATATCAGGTTTCTCGAAAGAAGATCATATAGCTATTTTGGAAAACCAAAGAATGTCAATGCATTTAATAACCTAACTATGACAAGTAAGGGAATATCAATAATCCACAATCATTGAATAAGTAAAATGTTGACAGTGCATTGCAAATATCCTCATAGAAAAGAAGTCCCTATTTAAACATTCAATGAAGATTTCAGAATTTAACCATGGGACAATGCAAGCATACTCACTTTCACAAATGACATTCATGCATGATGACCAATACCATAGACTTGCCCGTATACTCATGACCCAGACTTTTGACTAATTGGAGTAGGATCACTTTAGGACTTCATACACTTGTAACGTAGGCTTATGGGGCTTTGGTATGACATTTTGGATAATTAGTGACTAAAGGTCAACCTTGAACAATGCTTTTTGATGCTTTCACCTTACTAGTTCAATCATTTTCACCTTATTCTAGCTTTTTCTTCACAGTCAAGCTTTTCCGTGTATTTCCTATTCATTTTCAGCTTGTACCTTGTTTTCACACTCATTTTGCTTTTTCAACTCAGTCTAAGGAATCTTTTTCTCTTTTTATTTTATCCGGTATATGATTTTCTTCTCTTTCGTACATTTCCATCTCGCCACCTCATTTTTACGATTTCACCCCTTTACTGGCCACCCTCAACTTAGGCTTTTAGCTTATGGTGAAGTGCATAATATCTAATCCCCAAACTAGGCCACATTTTTCTCAGCCACCCTCAACTTTGGCTTTTGCCTAAATCAAAGTTCATAATGTTCAAGGATAGATCAGGGCCAATTTCATGGCATTTCACTATACAAGGTTAGGCTAATCAATTGTTAAGAAAGAAATGGTATCTCATTTGGTTGGTCATTTAAGGCAAAAGTGGACTAATTCAAAGAACAAGAGCTTAAGATCTCTTACTAGTCCATATAATCTCCGATCCAACTTAGAGTAACAGTACAAGTTCTAAATCAGCACACAATGTAAGAACCTAAAAAAATCAGCTCACACACATGGCATCATACATAGCCAATAGAAACTGACAAATTATGCTTCATGTATTAGTACACTGACTTTGACGAAGAACATCCTTAACCTTGTTGTGATTTCGTGGACAATCAATCATCTTGTGGACTACTTCCCCCACAACCAAAAAAAGCATTGGTACCCCTCAAGCATGGGCCACCTAAACCCTTATGACACTTTGGACACAAAGCATTAGGCACCACACCACCATTACCTTAGGCCATTGGGTAGTCATTTCCGGATCTTGTATTAGGAGTATGAGAAGACCCTTGGCCTTAATGAAAATGACCACCCTTGGGAGTTTGGGACTAACCATCAAAATTGCCCCTCTTGGCCTCATGACCCCTTCTCTGTCTCAATTTCCCCCATCCAACTGTTCGGCATAAGTCATCAAGCGGGATAAATCCTCGTCACTAATCAACATAGCGTCCCGGCATTCCTCATTTACCAAATCGAATACACCCATCACAAACTTATTCATTTTAGATCTTGGATCGGCCACCAATTGGGGAGCATATTTAGAGACTTCGTTGAACTTGAGGGCATACTCCCTCACACTCATAGATCCTTGCTTCAAATTCATGAACTCCATCATTTTAGCCTCCTTAAGCTCAAGAGGAAAGAACCGATTGAGGAAAGCCACCTAAAACTCCTCTCATAGAATCATATTGTTGTTCCCTTTCTCCTCCTTCCATTGAGTATACCATATTTGGGCCAACCCCTTGAGTTTTTAAGCCGGCAACTCCATCTTCTCTTCCGATCTAACACCCTTGATAGATAAAGCCTGGTATATGTCATCAATAAATTCTTGAGGGTCCTCATCCACTTTACACCCATTGAATTTTGGTAGGTTCATCCTCATAAAGTCCCTTACCTGAGATGCTAGAGCAGGAGAATAATGGGCTTGGGTCCCTTCGTTGACTTGGTTAGCCATGGCTTGAGCTAGCAAAGTGAGAGCATCCCGAAGCTCTCCATGAGCTGGTTGTTCTTTCGGAGTGTGGGCTCTTCTTCCTCTTGTATTAGACATGATCTGAAAATGGCAAAGAATGTTCGTTAGAGGGGAAACCTTGCCTAACTTCTATAGCACGACTTAGATGATAAAAAAGGGGAACATTTCCTAAAGCGTCTCATAGTTTCTTACTCATAGTTGTGGTGCACCACACAACTATGAATAGACTCTAATCAACACAGTGTGTTGGATACCGATGACTTTTAATGACTTAGTTCTGTAATACGAATTTTGTTATGACCCAAGCCTAGGGCTTAGACGTGACAAGGCGAATGGGGAACCCAAAGGGACCCCAAATAAGCCTCTTAGCCTACCATTACACATCCTTGGTCGCGGAAATAATTAAACAATAATAAAAGAATAGAATAAGGGGAAAAAGGGGCTAATAGAAGTCTTTCATATCATAAAACATCAAAGAGTCAAAGAGAGCCAAGCTCAAGCATAATTACATAACTTGTGTAATAACACCTCTAAACATAGAACTTAGCGGGGACCAAGAGAAGCAGCTGAGCTCAATATCATCGTCAAAGCATGCAATAAAGGAAAGAGAATCTTTATACATAGCATAAGATCAAAGACATTATCTCCAAAATTGAGGACTCACCAACTTACTTTGTAGAGATAGTACTAGCCTTGGGGAGGATGAGGATGATCCTGAGGAGCTCCGGTTCCTACATGGTAACATCATGTAGGCATAGAGTATGCATTAGTACATTTGGATGTTCTAAGTATGTAGGATGCAATGCAACAAGAGATAGCAAACATAGTCAAAATGCAATATCATAAGAAATGAATAGCATAATTACAATATAACATGTATGAATGATACTTGAAGTAAAACATGCTTATGTAGGACATATTACATGTGAAGGAAGAGATCATCATCATAGACCAAGCAACTCAGTACTTAGAATCCAAGGTAGAGTACCACTTAGAAGTGATTGAGGAATCAACCCCTAAATTAGTTGATGGACATGACCTCCCTCCATCGGAAGTGACTGAGGTATGAGCCCCTTAATTGGTTGATGGCTTAACACCCCCATCCGAGGCAATTGAGGTATCAACTTCTCAATTGGTTAATGGCTTACCACCCCATCCGAGGTGGTTGAGGTATAAACTCCTCAATTGGTTATGGTCAACTCACAACACTTTAGATACATATCATGAAATTATCATACAAATACCATCCTTTCATCATCATGAAGTTACTTAACTCATATGCCAAGCACTAGGCCTTCAACAACTCAAGATACATCAATCGGACATTTTATCAAACAGTTGGTGGATGTGCAATGCTAGTATAAAACCATGCAATTCAAGAGTGAAATTATGCAAGTAAACTTGAAGTAAATCAATCCATCAATACTAGGTAATAATATCATGTAATATGCATCAAAACTCTTAATCAAATCTCAAGATGGATCTAAGATTCATAGCTCAAAACCTGCTCAAACAATCACACTTTAATGAAACTCAAACATAGTTCATAGTGAAATTCTTATTAAATAAGACCCATAAGTAAATCAACTTAGAGACATGAAGTTTATGTAAAAAAGAAGCTTGGGCACAATGGATGAAAGGACCCAATGGTTGAAACCCACATACCTTAGCTTTGGAGAATTCCTTGATGAAGATTGAGATGAAAACTTTAAGCTTGAGTGAAATCCTTAAGATCCAGAAAGGGATTTGACACTTGAATTTTGAGTAAAATATTTGTCTAAGTATTTGCAAGAGTATTGGAGAATGTCTTGTATGATATGAAGGTGAAATATGGCCTAAGCATAGGTATTTTTAGCATAGGAAGACTTAGGTGCAAGATCCAAAAGCCTTAAACCAAGAAAAAAAACTGTCACAAAAATACACAGAGGTGTGCCCTTGGCGCGTCGCGCCAGGGGCGTGGAAGCCTCTCTGGAAATCGCATTTTGTGATTTTCTAATTTTGATACAGTTGTTCAAAAATCAAGGTTAGACCCATCTTCCACTCAATATTTCTCCTTGATCAAGAATATGAAGTCGAATTGTTGATATCATGCACGAATTTTGAGATATATGAAAATTACGATTTTGGTCACTTCTGAAGCACATTTTTGGACACTTTTTGGGGTCGTTTCATCCACGAGGAAAATGAACAGGCAAGAAAATCTCAAGATCAAAATTTGGGGTAGTTATAGACTAAATGTTACTCAAATTTCACCCTATTCCATAGCTACCCACACCCCATCAAAAAATTTGTATGTTGTCCTCAATGTACAATATCTAAATCAAAAGAAATACAAGGGGTTAAAAACAAACATATCTTGAAGGGGTCAAAAACAAACATATCTTGGTGCTTAAGCACCGGTCTTCAGATGCCTCTGATCGTCTCCCTCCTATAGGTAGTCTGCGCAACAGCCGCTCCGGATGAGCCTATACCCATCAATCTATCATGTTCCTGGGCTTGTCTATACTCTTCTTCTTCTCTTGACCTCTTTAAGACTTGCCCCAGCTTATCCTCTACCTCTTTCTCATCAACCTCAGAGGTCTTTTATAGCACACGCCTCTCCTCAGTGTCATTATCCTTACTAAGTGGTTTCTTCCTATGGGAAGGCTGTGTGTGATCTTCCAAAGAAGATAGATCAAATAGCAACTCCTTTGAAGGTGTGGACTCTGGAGTCTAACTATCGCTGCTAGTGAAGAAATCAAGTCAGCCCTACACATTGCTATCTCATCATTTAGGGCCGACAAATATGATAGTTGGGCTTCGGCTAATCTCTTTTGTACCCACTCCTCAAAGGAGTTAATGCAGGTATCCACTGTAGCAACACTCTCCTGGCCTGTGTAAATGGTGAATGCCTTGAAATGCCCCTCTAAGTCCACAACCGTCTACAAGATCCATGGCCTAATATGCTGCATGAGCCGAGACAATCGAGCGTGGGTACGTGAAACCCTTTGCACCATGGCCTGAAAATCTATGGCGGACACATAAGGTTCGCCCACTGTGGAAACCTATGATGTAGAAGCCTCTGGTGTAGGAGCAGCTAAAGTGGGACCTCGCTATATATCGACTTCCTCTGGCTGCTGGTTCTCCACTCAGTAGTAGCAGCTGGAGTGGTAATAGGGGTAGCCGTCGAACCCTCCTGTGGTGGCTCTAGAGCAAATTTATCAGGCATAGGAGGAGGTTGTGTCCTTTGAAGTGCCACGGGGTTCTCATCACCCTTAATCAGGCTGGGATCGAGAGTGTGTAGGGCCTCTACCATCTATTCCTAATGATATAATATCTGCACCTGGGACTCGATGCAAAGCTTGTAAATCAAAATTGGGAATGGTATACAAGTGGCCCTCTTGAGCGCCGACTCATGAATGTTCTCCGTGATAAGTTGGGCCCAGTCAATATCATAACCAGCCAGATTGCTAGCCACCAAAACTACTTGCTCTGATGTAAGTGCATTGTCATGACCCAAGCCTAGGGCCTAGATGTGACATGGCACAAGGGGAACCCGAAAGGATCCCAAACAAGCCTCTTAGCACATCATTACACATCCTTGGTCGCGGAAGCAATAAAATAACATCAAGAGATTGTAAATGGGGATACACAGGACTAAGAGACATATTTCATAACATAAAACATCATAGAGCCAAGATAGTCAAAGCTCATAGCATCAATACATATCTTGTCTAATAACACCTCTAATCATAGAACCTAGTGGGGGCCAAGACAAACAACCGAACTCACCCTCATAGTCAAAATATACAATACATATTCCAAATATATAAGATATAATCCAAATATAAACATGATAGAGTAAATATTATCCCCGGATATGAGGACTCACCAAAAGCTAACTTGAACAATCCGTCTAGCCACGTGAAGGAGAATCAACAAAGGCTACGGTTCCTACATGATGATATCATGTAGGCATAGGGTATGCTTTAGTACGTTTGAATGTACTAATTATGTAGGATGCAATGCAACAAGAGATAGCCAACATAATCGAAATGCATAATCATAGTAAGAGATAGTATATTAGCAACATGGCATGCATGAACAATGCTTGGAGCGAAACATGCTTGGAAAATAATCATACTTACATATCTTATTTAACCCAATAAGGTGACATGCTTAGATCATCCAAATACTTTGTACTAGAGGGTGAGTGATATAGCATGAGTCATAACCCCTCCTAGTTAGTAGTGGGTACCACATGAGCTATGAATAGCACATGATGGTAGAAAGTAGCATAGGTTATAACCCCTATAGGTGTGTATGAGATAATACATAACCTTCCATCGCATATGACGGTGAGGTATACCACATAGTTCATAACCCCTTCATATGAGTAGGAGTGATAAACAAGTGAGTTGGGTCAGATATGAGTCGGTAAAAAATGAGTCAAACGAAAATAGATCAAATATGAGTTAGTCATATTTTAAATGCGTAAAAATGAGTTAACCAATGGGTAAATAAGGATAAATATGTATATTCATATTACTCAATACATAGCTAAAATTTATAGATACTCAAAGTGTTTGACCTTCTAAGAATACATATAGGTGTCTTTGGTATGGAGGAAAAAGTTTTCCTTGAAAATGAGTTTTATAAAAATTCAAAATTTTCAAAATTTGAATTCTTTTTAAAAACTAAAATTTTAATTCTATTTTTATGCATCAGGGGGGGAGGGAGGGTTAGGGCTTGTGGGGGGTAGGGCATTGGAATA
>JAABOM020109090.1:0-24632 GCA_011800125.2 Solanum clarkiae
AGCCCGATATAAATGCAACAAATGCTCTTAAATATCATTTTCAAAAAGTCTCAACTTGAATGTCAAAAATCACCATAAGCATTTTACCATAAACATGAATGCATGCAAAATGACATAAGGGTTGAAACTTAAGACTTCAAATCATAGATGGGACTTAAGTTATTACCTTCAGCTTGAGTAGAGTGGAAAGATATGGATATCATTTTTTTATGTCCGCCTCGGCTTCCCATGTGGCACTTTCAACTTGTTGATTCCTCCGAAGGACCTTGATGTATGCTACATCTTTGCTTTCTAGTCTTTTCACTCATCTATCCAATATTTCCACAAGGACCTCCTCATAGGTCAAATTATCTTCCATAACACCCACAACCTCTAAGGGCACTATAGCACTTGGGTCACCCACACAATTCCTCAACATAGACACATAGAAGACCTAATGAAACATATTCATCACCATCGGCAACTCCAATTCATATGCAACCTTACCAACTCTCCTCAAAATTCTATAAGGACCAACAAACTTTGGGCTTCATTTTATCTTTTTCTCTAAACCGGACCACACCCTTCATGGGTGAGACTTTCAAGTAAACCCAATCACTAACCTTAAACTCAAAATCTCTTCTTCTCACATCGAAGTAGGACTTTTGTCTACTTCGGGCCATCTTCAACCTCTCCCTTGTTGACCGCACCTTCTCCAAGGCTTCCATAACCAAATTTGATCCAACAAAAGTCATCTCATCAACCTAACCAAGATACCTCCCTAAAGTCTCTATACCTTTTTGTGGAACCGGGGTGAATAGTACAGGATGAATTATGGGCCCGTGTCAAAACCAACTCCCTCAAGTCACCAATATTAGGCACACATAACCTACCTTGGCACCTAAGGACACCATCTTCCCCTTGGAAGAAAACCTCTATTTTACCATCCCACCAAAGACTTCAACTCTAGCAAGGCAGGGTCAAGGTCTTGTTTTGAATTAACTTCCTCAATTAAAGAAGATTTGGAACCATCAACAACCACTACACCACCATTTTCAACTTCATTCATCCTAACCCCAACCTAGCTAACTGGTGAACTTCTCTAGCCACTACTCTGTTGCCAACATCAATATGAGCTAGAGTACCCATGGACACTCTACTTAGAGCATCGGCCACAACATTTGTTTTGCTGGAATGATAATGTACACTCATGTTATAATCCTTAAGGAGTTCTAACCACATCCTTTATCTCGAGTTGAGATCTTTTTGTGTGAACACATATTGGAGACTCTTGTGGTTGGTAAACACATCAATGAGAAGCCCATACAAATCGTGACGCCAAATTTTTTAAAGCAAACACCATGGCTACCAATTCAAGATCATGGATAGGATAATTTCACTCGTGCACCATAAGTTGTCCAGAGGCATATGCTACAACCTTGCCATTTTGCATCAAAAAACACCCCAAACCAATTCTTGAGGCATCATAATAAACCATAGACCCTTCTAACCCTTCCGGTAGAACCAAGATAGGAGCGGAGATAAGCTTGTCTTTCAAAGTTTGAAAAGTCTTTTCACATTCATCAGTCCAAACAAACTTTGCCTTCTTTTGGGTCAACTTTGTCATAGGGGAAGCAATAGAAGAGAAACCATTCACAAACCTCTGGTATTAACCCGCCAAACCCAAGAAACTCCTAATATTCATCGGAGTCAAGGGCCTAGGCCAATTTCTTATCGCCACCTTCTTCTTAGAATCCACTTTAATGCCATTACCTTACACCACATGCCTTAGGAATACAACATCTTTCAACCAAAATTCACACTTTTCATATTTAGTAAACAACCTCTCACTTCTCAAAATTTGCAATACCACCCTCAAATGATTCACCTGATCTTCTTCACTCCGGGAATGTATCAATATACCATCAATAAGGAACACCATAAACATACTAAGGTAGGGTTTAAAGACCCTATTCATGAGCTCCATAAATATTGTCGGTGCATTAGTCAAGCCAAAAGACATTACCACAAATTCGAAGTACCCATACCTAGTCAGAAAAGCCGTCTTGGGAATATCATACTCTCTCACTCTCACTTGGTGGTATCTGGACTGAAGATCAATCTTAGAAAAATGACTAGCCCCTTGTATTGATCAAAAGAGTCATCAATCCTTTGTAGAGGATACTTGTTCTTTATAGTGACTTTATTGAGTTTCCAGTAATCAATGCACATTCTAAGGGCACCATCCTTTTTCTTTGCAAACAACACAGGCGCACCCTAAGGTCACTTGCTAGGCCTTATGAAACCCTCCTCCAGCAAATCCGTGAATTGATTCTTCAACTCCGTCGGGGCGATACAATAAGGGGGAATAGAAATGGGTTGTGTATCGAGAAGGAGGTCTACATCAAAGTCTATTTCCCTTTTAGGAGGAACACTGGGAAGCTCATTGTTAAAGACATGAAGAAACTCATTAACCACCAGAACCGACTCAATAGGAAGGACTTTAGACTTAATATCCCTAACTTTTACAAGGTGATAAATGCAACCCTTAGAAATTAACTTTTGGGATTTAAGACAAGAAATGAATCTACCCTTAACCACCACATTACGACTTTACCACTCAAGGACAAGCTCATTAGGGAATTCGAACCTAACCTTGAGTGTTCTACAATTAATCGAAGCATAATATGCATGTAACCAATTCGTCCCAAGGATAATATCAAAATCCACCATGTCAAATTCAATAAAATTACAGGGCAAGATATTATGCAACACGGACATGGGGCAATATCTACAGACTCTTTTAGCAATAATGGATTCACTTATGGGGTTAGACACTTCATAAGGTTCACAAATAATTCGGGACACAATAAAGCTTGTTGGCAATAGAAGGAGAAATGAAAGAAAGAGTTGTACCTGGATCTAATAAAGCATACACATCATAATTAAAAACATTTAACATAGCGGTGAAGCACCATTTCTACGGACGCCACAGGACAATCCCTCATCTTATGCCCAATACCGCCACACTTGAAGCAACCTTTGTTTCCCACCAAACACCTTCTCAATGTTTCTTGCTACACCCTTGACAAGGTGTAAAAGGTATCCTTTTCTTTTTGTAGTTGGGAACCATTAGACTAGTAGAACATGAGGCACCATCAACTCGGGCCCTCTTAGCCTTCCTCTCCCTCCTCTTGTCCTTTGAAGTCTCAGTGGAACCCGCATATTGATTAAGTTATGCGGCTGCAACTTAGAATCCAAGGCATGACACCTACTCGGTACAGGTAACCGAGCATGACACTCCTCCAGCAAGGTGTGGTCTACTTGCCAAGGTAAACCAAACATGATAATATGAACTAGATGGATACACAAGTATAGCAAGGGAATAATATATAATCCTATGGTGGAACATAGTTTAGAGACTAAAGACTTTATATAAGGACCCCTTGAGTCGAGCCCCCATCTTATGGCTCAATCTATGCTCAGTCAAATACAATAAAATAATTGGAATAATCATACATTAATTTAGCATGAATAACATTTTAAAGATACGATAACTTCACATGAGTAGCTCATAAACATGCTTGACCTCTTCTAGTGAACTTAACTTGAACATGAGAGTAAATAATAATCATACATGATCCCTTGCCTTGACATGAATAGCTCACAAGAGGTTAAAATCTTGAAATAGGACATAACTTGATACTTGTAAAATCATAGATACTTTTTATGAATACGATACATGCTTGAAAGCCCTTATCCATCATGAAATCACTTGACTTGTAAATCATGTAATAGATCGTCAACAACTTGAGAATTCTCGTCATATAATTTTATGAAGCACATAGTGGGTTCATGATACTTGTTCGAAATCATACAATTCAAGAGTAAAGCAAGGTGATAAAACTCAATGCGAATTAACCCACCAATATTTTAGTAAAACCCTCATTAAGGGTGTCTTGAAATCCATCACAAAAGCTGATAATAGTTTATAGTTTCATAGCAAAATTCATGCATAGTCTCAATAGATAAAACCAATTCATAGAATAAGCTTGAAATAGATATTCCTACATAATCAATTAATACTTAGTAAAACCCCAATATAATTTATGTTCATATTTCATAACAAGAGATACTCATAAGTAAGACAACTTGAAATCGTGCAATTTTCATAAAAAGAGAGGGTTGGACTCTATGGGTGAAAGGACCCAATGAAGATCCACATACCATAAACCTTGAATTTCTTGAAATTAACATAAAGAAGACTTGAAGCTTGAGATGTGTTTTTGAGTTTCAAAATTGATCTTGAAATCCTTGTATTTGAATGAGAGATTTGATAAAGTCTTGGAGAGGTTTTATAGAGGTTTTTGTGAGTTGTAGTGTTGAAAAATAGCTATGTATGGGAGATTTCGTGTTTATGGGCATGGGGCTATTACCCCAATGCTCTTAGATGAAATAAGAAAATCAAGGAAAATATTACACTGGTTCACGCCTAAGGCACAAAGGTGGACTAGACGCGGATCACCAAATACTCTATTCTGCACCCTAGGCGTGTCGTGGCCTAGGGCGGACAAACACTAAAATCAAAAAATTGGTGAAAATTATTTTTCACTACGGGTTTTCTAAAATTTGAGTTATACCCATCCCCCATGCAACCCCTCCCCCTGATCAACTATATGAAGTTAGAATTTAAAAATCATGCATGAATTTTAAGTTATATTGAAATTCCGATTATGAGGCATTCTGAAGCACATGAGGGGTGTTTCAGGATAGGTCCCTGTGGGTTGGGTAATTGGCTTGCCTGTAGGTGGAAACTAATAGGCTCCATAATAATTGGGACCAAGTGGTGACACAAACCAACCATAAAATCCGTATTTACCTCATCCAAGTGAGGATCTTAACATCTTCGGCTAGGCCACCCAACCTTTGAAATTCAACCTTAACTTGTTTATAATTGGGACATTTGGCCACAAACCATTCAATATCCTTCTTAATTTCATTCCACCTATGCATTTCCCTTAGGTCCCTATACATCTTGGTGGAACTGGGATGAATAGGATAGGAGGAATTGTGAGTTTCTTGCAAAATCAAATGTTTCAATCCGTCAACATCTGGCACAGACAACCTATCTTAGTAACGAATTAGCCCATCTACCTCTTGTGAAAATACCTCTACCTTACCTTCCTTCACCAATGTCTTTTATTCAACTAAAGCAAGAGCATGATCTTTCTTAGACTTGACATCCACAATCAAGGAAGTCTCAGAGCCATCAATACCATCAAACCTCCATTGCTAGCATCACCTAATCTCACCCTCAATCTAGCCAACCTATGGAATCCCTTTGCCAACTCCCATTTTCCATTATCATTATGGGACACATTACCCGTGGACATCTTACTAAGTGTGTTGACTACCATATTAGCCTTACCCGTATGATATTTCACACTTATATCATAGTCTTTGAGGAGTTGTAACCATCTTCTTTGCCTTAGGTTGAGGTCCCTTTAAGTGAACATATGTTGGAGACTTTATGATCGATGAAGCATCTGCATGAACCTCATACAAGTAATGATTCCAAATTTTTAATGCAAATGTCACGGCCGCTAAATCAATATCATGTGTTAGGTAGATCTTTCCATGCATCTTCAATTGCCTTGAAGCATACGCAATCACTTTCCCATGTTACATCAACACACAATCCAAACGAACCCATAAGGCATCATAATATACCACAGACCCCTTGGTACCCTCTAGTAAGCTCAAGACTAGAGTCAAAGTAAACCAAACCTTCAAGGTTTGGAAACTCTTGTGACACTCATCTGTCCACATGAACTTTACTTCCTTTTGAGTCAACCTTGTCAATGGTCATGACATGGAGGAGAACCCTTCAGCAACCTCCTATAATGCTCGGCTAGACCCAAAAAGCTCCTAATATCCAAAGGATTTAATGGTCTAGGCTAATTCTTTATCACATCCATCTTCTTAGGATCAAATTTAATCCCATCGCCCGACACTACACACCCAATTTAGCAAACAACCTTTCATCCTTCGAAGTTTACAACACCACCCTCAAATGCTCCACATGCTCTTTATCACTCTATAATAGACCAAAATAGTATCAATGAATACCAAAACAAACATGTCGAGGTAGGGTTTGAATACTATTCATGAGATTCATAAATATTTTCGATGCATTGGTCAAATTTAAAGACATTACCATGAACTCAAATTGTCGACACCTTGTTCGAAAAGCCATTTGGGAATGTCACACACCCTTATCCTTATTTGGTGATAAGCGAACAGAAGGTCAATCTTGAAGAAGTGTCTAACCCCTTGCAATTGATCAAACAAGTCATCTATTCTCGGAAGGAGATACTTTTTCTTTGTGGTCACTTGGTTGAGTTGTTCGTACTCTATACACATTTGGAGTGACCCATCTTTCTTCCGTACAAACAATACGGTGGCACCCGTTGGAGACCTACTTGTCCTAATGAAATACTTCTAACAAATCTCTTAGTTTCTCATTTAGTTCCTTTAACTACACCGGAGCCATTTGGTAGGGCAGGATGGAGATAAGTTGAGTATCGAGCAAGATATCTTTGCCAAAGTATATTTCTCTTTAAGGATGAATGTTGACAACTTTTCAAGAAAGACATCAGCAAACTCACTGACAATAGAGACCGACTCAAGAGGCGGGATTTTGGTAGTGATATCCCTAATGCTTACAAGGTGATAAATACAACCCTTAGAAATTATTTTATGGGCTTCAAGACAGGAGACAAATCGACCCCTACATGTAGAACTACTATCCTTCCACTCAAGAATAGGCTCATTTTTTGAATTTAACCCTACAAGTTTAACAATCTATAGGAAAATAGGTGGTATGCAAAAAATCCATCCCAAGATGATATCAAAATCAACCATAGAAATATATACTAGACCACAAGGGACAACTTTTTGCAAAATGGACATGGGACAACCCCTATAAACTCTTTTGCAACAACTGACTCACCTACCGGAGTAAAAAACATCAAAAGGCTCAATTAAGACTTCAGGACACATGTTGAATCTATTTTCACGGAATGGGGTTACAAAATACAAACTGGATCCTAGATCCAATAATCCACATACATCACAATTATAAACTTTCAACATGATGGTGGCAATATTTGAAGTCTCTTCTACTTCTTGGTAGGCATGCAAGGCATAAAATTCGTTGGACTTTAGAGCACCTAGAGCTTAACCTCCTTGTCCTTAAGGCTTAGCACCAGCATCGCTACACTCCTTGGCACGATGACTGAGCATGCAATATTTGAAGAATGCATTGGAGCTGGCTAAGAGTTCCACTTTGTGGGGTCTTACACACTTTGCACTATTTGGGGAGGCTTGAACACCCAAACCTGCTTTTGATTTCGGTTGGACCCCTTTGTCTTTGTTGAACCTTAGAGGAGGGGCATGGCTTGAACCTTGTGATGTCTCCCAAACTACACCTTCTTTTTTAGGGTAAAGCGGTCATTGTCAAGATATATAACCTAACCAAGGTTAGGGTGGAACCCAAGGGGAATATGGTAGACTTACAAGAATTTAATTACAATTTTACTTGATTAACCATCTTATCTCCCCAAAGGGGGGTTTTATAATAACTATGAAAAGTAATTTTAAGCTAAGACAAGTTAAAACAATATGAAGATTAACTAGGGCATTGTGTTCCCCATGATTCCCTAGCTCA
The DNA here is from genome assembly GCA_011800125.2 of Solanum clarkiae. Taxonomy (NCBI): domain Eukaryota; kingdom Viridiplantae; phylum Streptophyta; class Magnoliopsida; order Solanales; family Solanaceae; genus Solanum; species Solanum clarkiae. Next base: position 7,709 of record JAABOM020109090.1, read on the forward strand.
GTATTACCAAATAATCAATTTTTTTTCCTAGTGTATAGCATGCAGAATGGTAAGTTAAGTTCACCAAACCATTTGGACTAGGTGAGAGAAGAATATCACTATGTGATTTGGTCCATACCTGTAGTGTGACATTACTAACCCTTACCTATTGTCATGGTACAACCTCCCCTTAGCCTAGTTCAATTGATTATACGAGAAACATCAATAGAATCCTATTAATTAATCTTTTTCCTATTCATTACTACCTTGGTACAGTTAGTAACACCAGGAGGGTTCTAAAGTTAGCCACCATTAGAAAGCATTCAATATGAAAAGAATTGATTAATACATGCATGAACATTTTTCAAGAATTATGAATGATCCAATTTTGTTTTGATAGTTCTTCATGGTTCGGCAACCCTAGTTGTGGATTTAGCTACTTAAGATCAGTGTAAATGCAAGACTTATGAATTTGAATGACATAATTGAGCACTTATATAAGAGAATTAAGTATAAGAAATCCAAACTCTTTAATAAGTATCACAAGATTAGAATCAAAAGATGAAATAAATTCTTACGAGTATCTCTGAAGCTCTCTTATGTTCCTCTACTTGTTCTGTATTGTTCCTTATGAAAAATAACCTAAAGACCTTATTTATAGTGTTTAAAATACAAAACCAAAATGAAATAGGATAACTGGGTCAGCAGGCTCCACGAGGGACTCTACAGGTCGTATAATAATTTTCGTCTCACGATCAGGCTTTCATGGACTATTGCTTCAATTCTGGAACTATTTTCTACGACCCCTCTATGGCCCGTATAAGATTCTATGGCCCGTGGAGATTTCGGCTGATGGACATTCAGCAACTCTCCACCTTCTGATCCTCAGGGAATAGTACCAAGTCTACGGCTCATATGCATGCTCATAGACTTAACTTTATAAATTAATCCTTCCATGGAATTGTACACCAAACACTCTTTATGACTCGTAGAATACTCTACGGCCTGTAAAGGATCTCGTGGAACATTACTTTCAGCGAATTTTGCACACTTTGCCAAAAAAATCGTCAACCCTGAAATCCTGCAAAATAAACATAGAAACACATCAAACCTACTAACATCACATTGAGAACACACAAAATTCCAAGTTTTAAGCATCAAAAGTATTGAATTTTGATAGCACATTAACACCATTAACTTAAATTGTCGCTTGTCCTCAAGCGATGTACTTAATCTGCATAAGTCGTACAGTAACACACTTACCTCAATCTAATGGCATACATCACATCAAATTGAAGAATAAATACCCACACAACTTTCAAAACACATCACACAGCTAGTAAGCAAAACAACACAGATCATTGCATATGATAATGCAACTACACAAGCAAGGTAATTATCAACAAGACACAATCACTGAATTAGTCTCATATTAATAATGCAATGCAAGTTCCCTCATAGAGAAGAATTCCCATATCTCACTCACATTGATATTTTCATATATAACCTTGGGACTACGCAAAATAACTCACTCTCACAAAAGACATTCAAATATCATGCTCAATACCATATGCTTGCCCTATACTCCTGACTATGAACTTTGACTACTTGGACTACGATCACTTTAAGATTTTTGGCTTGTAACATAGGCTCAGAGGGCCTTAGCATGCTGTTTTGGGAACATAGTGACTAAAGGCCCTCCTTGACACTTCATTTTCTACACTTTTGCCCTTCCAAAACTATTACTTTTCATCTCATTCTCCTTTTCTCCTATTTCAAGCTTTTCTGGGTACTTTCTTTTCATATTTCAACTTTTTGCTCTGTATTTGCACTTCATTTTTCTTTTTAATTCATTACTAAGGCATCACTCATTTTTCTTGCACCCAGTACACATTTCTTTCTTTCTTTTCCGATTATCATTATTTTTCCCCCTCTTTTTTTGTTTACCCTTATACCAGCCACCCTCAACTTAGGCTTTTGGTCTGAGTTGAGGTGTACAATATCCGAACTAAGAACCTGGGCCACTTTCGGTAGCCACCCTCAACTTAGGCTTTCTGCCTCAGTCTAGGTGCACGATGTTCAAGGGAGGGCCAAGGCTAATTTCAGGATTTTACTTCTAATAAGGCTAGGTTACTTATATATTTACAAAGAAAAGGTACATGTAAGGATCAAACATTAAGATCAAGGGATTTTTCACATTTGATTGGTCCTTTAGCCTAAGTGGACTATTATGAACAAAGGCCTAAGATCCTTTCCTACCCAACTAGCCTACAGTCTAAATCAAAGTAACTGGGTAAGTTCTCAATTGAAACACAATACATGAATCATGGAACTGATTACATTATCAACACAGACTCTTAGATCATGCCTTTTATCTCAATTTTATCCTTATTTATCAGAATAAGCACTTCAACACAATTGAACATGCATAATTGCTATCTAGACTAACTAATCAAAGATTTTGGTGGGTATCGTTTTTCATTATAAAAAATCACAAAAATACATATATGACATAGACATCAGTGCTATATGCTATCAATACAACTTACATATCCTAAACATGCCAGTTCAACAGAAATTAAATATCCATGGGGAAAAAGAACACATGTAAGAAGCCCCTAGGATTAAAAATTTAGGATAGTTATAGGCCAAGACTACTCAAACTTCACTGAGGCCTATAACTACCCACACACCATCAAAAGCGAGATGCATTATCGTCATGCACAAAAAAATGCAGAATGAAGTACCAGGGTCAGAAACAAACATACCTGAGCACCTAAACGCTAGTGTCTACCTTGGGTTACCACCCAAGATGCGATTGATTTATTATCATGGCATGACATAGACAATTTGAACACTCAAAATTCATCAAGAGCCCATGCTTACACTGTTTTTATCTCGTCCACATTGCCAAGGTAGGGCTTGACTCTCTGTTTGTTCACTTTGAATGTCCCACCATTCCTTTTTCTCTAACTAGATGGCCCCATGATCAATGATGTGTGCTACCTTGAAAGGTCCCAACAATCTAGATTTGATTTTTGTAGGGAACAATTTTATCCTGGAGTTATATAATAGCTTTAAGTCCGCTGGTGCAAATTGGTAATTTTCTATGTCTCAATCGTGTTGCAGATTCATCCTTGGTTTGTATAGGCTGAGCTCTCATACGCCTTCAAACGAAACTCATCAAGCTCATTTAGTTGGCTTAGCCTAGAGTTTGCCGCATCATTCCAGTCTAAATTCAACTTCTTCAGTGCCTACATCGCCTTATGCTTAAACTCCACAGACAAATGACAAGCTTTTCCAAAGTCAAGTTGGTAGGGGGACATGGCTATAGGGATCTTGAATGCAGTCCAATATGCCCATAATGTGTCATCAAGCTTTTGCATCAATCTGGCCAATTTGCATTCACAGCCTTGGATAGAATCTGTTTACCTTCCCTATTAGACACCTACACTTGCCTATTTGTCGAAGGATGGTAAGGGGTTTCCACCCGATGCTTTACCCCATATTTTTTAAGTAAACCCTTGAATAATCTATTGCAGAATTAGGAACCTCCATCCCTAATGATCGCTCAACGGGTACCAAACCTTGAGAAGATGTTCCTTTTTAGGAACTTTGTGACACTTTTGCCTTCATTGTTGGGGAGAGAAAATGCCTCCACCCATTTTGATACATAGTTGACAGCGACCAAAATATATTTGTTTCCATCCGAGAAAACAAAAGTGCCCATGAAGTCTATTCCCCACACATCAAATAGCTCAATCACCATAATAGGGTTCAGATGGAGCTTGTGCTTATAGCAAACACCACCTTCTCTCTGGCATCTATCATATACTTTGTCATAGTCATGAGCATCTTATTGGATGGTGGGCTAATAGTAGCCACACTGTAAGATCTTATGTGCTTTCAGGACTCCACTATGGTGCCCACCAACCAGAGACAAGTGACATGCCTCGTGGATGCTCATCATCTTGACCTCAGGAATACAACAATGAATAATCCTATCTTCTTATACACAAAATAAGTATGGATCAGCCCAAAAGAATTTTCTCACATAAGATATGAAATTGCAGCGTTGGTGAGTATTCAGGTCAGGCTGCACAATGTCACTAGCCAAATAGTTTGCATAGTCTACAAACCATAGGAACAATTCATAGGATGCTGCCAACACTGTCTTATCTATGAATGAGTCGTTGAACTCTAATCCATCATCAAACTTTTCCATGGCTCCATCTTCTAACCTGGATAGGTGATATGTATCCTAATTTTTGGTCCCTTTTGTGTTGATGATATCAAAATCAAATTACTGGAGAAAGACTACCCATCTCATCAACCTTGGTTTTAAATCCTTCTTTGCCATCAAATACCATAGTGTGGAGTGATTCATGTGCAGCACGACTTTTGTCCACAACAGGTATGACCTGAATTTCTTGAACATAAAGACCATCGCAAATGACTCTTGTTCAGTGACATTGTAGTTCTTCTGAGCTATATTTAGGGCTTTGCTAGCATGGTAGATGGGATCTAATATCTTCTCTTTTTTTGTCCCAATACTACACCTAGCACGAGCCCTCTTGCATCACACATGATTTCAAAGGGCTTTGACCAGTCTAGAGCTACAATTATAGAGGCTGAAATCAGTTTCTGCTTCAATCCTTCAAAGGCTTTTAGGTATGCATCATCAAACACGAATTTAGCATCCTTCTCAAGAAGCTTACACACTGGGTGTTTAATTTTAGAGAATTCAATTATGAAATACTTATAGAACCCTGCATGCCTTAGGAAGTTCCTCAAACCCCTTATAGATATGGGTGGGGAAGCTTCTCAATCACTTCCACTTTAGCTCTATCAACCTCAATTCCTTTGATAGGGATTTGTTGCCCTAACACAATTCCCTCCTTCACCATGAAGTGAAACTTTTCTCAATTCACCACCAACGGCATTCCTCACACCTTCTAAGCATAACATGCAAGTGTTTCAAGCAATCCTTGAATGAGTCACCAATCACACTAAAGTCATCCATGAAGACTTCAATAGTAGCCTCCACCATGTCTAAGAAGATGGACATCATGCATCTTTGGAATGTTGTTAGAGCATTGCACAACCTAAATGGCATTCTCTTGAATGGGAAGGTCCCATAGGGACATATGAATGTTGTCTTTTCTTGATCTCCTAGAACAATAGTGATCTGGTTGTATCTTGATTACCCATCAAAAAAATAATACCAGCCCTTTTCGGCTAGTCGGTCTAGCATTCAATCCATGAACGACATAGGAAAGTGGCTATTTTTTGTTGACGCATTGAGCTTCCTATATTCGATGCACACTCTCCACCCAGTGATTGGAAACACGGGAATCAACTTATTGTTAGCATTTGGGACCACAGTTATACCCCCTTTCTTCGGAACACACTGAACTAGGTTCACCCATTCACTGTCGGCGACTGGATAGATCACTTCTGCATCTAACCACTGCATAATTTCCTTACGCATGACCTCTTGCATAGGGGGGTTGAGACACCTTTGGTGTTTGATACTCAACCTTTAGATGTACATACCCCAGGAGGGATACCAATGATATCGGAATTCATCCACTTAATGGCCTTCTTGAACTGCTTAAGTACCGTGATAAGGGCATTCATCTATTCATCGTTCAAGTCCGCAGAACTATGACTAGTAGGATATTGTTAGTGCCCAAAAATGCATATCCCAGATGTGATGGAAGAGCCTTTAACTCTAGCACCGGTGGATCCTCTATGGATGGCTTGGTAGGTTGTGGCTCTCGATTTTGCAAATATAGCTCCAACTTAGTTTTGTGCCTAGGGGCCTAAGATACCCCTAATGCATTCACTCTCTTCTCATAGTTTGGGCTGCCATCACTATCGAAATTTATCAATACAACTTCCAATGTGTTTGACACCTAGTCTCACCTCAAGTAGCACTTCTGACTCAGTATTATCAACATTCTCAATAATAGAGATCACTCTCAAATTATCCTCTTGAAATCACCCTTAAATCATCCTCTTTCTTTGCATATTGACAGATGTTGGACACGATCTCATCTTTTTCCACCCAGAACGTGAGTTGACCCTCTCCATGTCCACGAAGGTGCATCCAATGGCTAAGAAAGGCCTCCCCAAGATGATAGGGATTTTAAAGTCAACCTCCGCAGTCCAGGATCACAAAATCTACAGGGAATATGAATTTATCCACTTTGACAAGCATATCATAGAGTATCCCTATAGGCTCATTCACCATGCGGTCAGCCATCAATAATTGCATGCTCATTGGGGTAGGGGCTCCCCATTCTAGCTTATTCAACATTGCAAGGGGCATTAGATTTATACTTGCACCAAGCATACAATCCCCTTGGGAACTCCACATCTCCAATAGTACAGGGTATGGCTAGAGCATCGGGATCTTCTCTCTTTTACACCAATGACCTCATGGTAATTGCACTGTAACATTGACGCTCTAAGGAGAGCTCCTGACTCACAGTGCACTTCTTCATAACCTGGTCGTTCATGAACTCGCATACCCTAGCATCTTCTCTAATGCCTTAATAAGAGAGATGTTGATGGACAGTTGTTTCAGCATAGAGAGAAAGTGCTTGAACTTATCCTCCTCCTCCTTTTTTGTGACTCTTTGAGGGAAGAGATGAGGAGGCCTAGGAATGGGATATAGCTTCTACAGTGTCATTACAGCATCACTTACCTCCATTCTTGACATGATCAACTTTGGTATTCACATCCTTGACCTCAATTGCTTTCTCTCAAACATCATCCTCCTCCATTGGTATGGAAGGATAAATAGTACTCTTGTCACCATGAGTAGTAACCGCCATGCACTTCCTTTCATTCTTTGGGTTCTAAATTGTGTGGCTTGGCAGTGTACCTCTCTGACAGTGGTTGAGTTGAGTTAACACTTGACTAAATTGTTGCTCAAGCTATTTGATAGCGATAGCATGAGACTCAATATTTTGATTTATGCTGGAGATGTCAGATTTCATCCCCCTCAGAGTCTCATCCTGTGTCTCAGCTTTCTTCAATAGGCGGTCAAAAATCTTCTCAACCCTAGAACTACTAGCATCAATATCGCGGTTTTGTGGTGGCACATAAAGACCATTTCTATAGCCATCTCAACAGCCTCGGTGTACATCTTTGTCTTAGCATCGATTCCTATCATAATAACTATGAAAAGTAATTCTAAGCTAAGAAAAGTATTAAACTAGTATGAAGATTAACTAGGGTATTGTGTTCCCCATAATTCCCTAACTCAGTATTACCAGATAATCGAATCATTTTCTAGTGTGTAGCTTGCAGAATGATAAGTTAAGTTCACTAAACCCTTTGGCCCAGGCGAGAGGCAAATTTCACTATGTGATTTGGTCCATCCCTATAGTGTCACACTACTAACCCTTACCTATTGTCATGGTACAACCTTTCCTTGGCCCAGTTCGGTTTATTAGACGAGAAACATTATCGAATCTTGTTAATTAATCTATTTTCCTATTCATTACTACCTTGGTCCAGTTAGTAACACTAGGTGGGTTCTAATGTTTTCCACCATTAGAAAGCATTCAATACAAAAATAATTAATTAATACATGGACGCACACTTTTCAAGAATTACATTTTATCCTATTTTACTTTGTTAGTTGTTCATGGTTCCCATAACCCTAGTGTGGGATTTAGCTACTTATGATTAGTGTAAATGCAAGACTTCTGAATTTGAATGACATAATTGAGCATTTACACAAGAGAATTAAGTACAAGAAATCCAAACTCTTCAATAAGAATCACAGAATTAGAATTGAAAGACGAAATAAAGTTTTACAAGTACCCTCAAGCACTCTCACGTTCCTCTACTTGTTCTCTACTGTTCCTTATGAAAAATAACCTAAAAACCCTATTTATAATGTTTAAAATACAAAACAAAAAAGAAATAGGATAATTGGGTTAGGCTCTACAAGGGACTCGACGGGCGATATAATAGCTTCTGGCTCATGATCGGGCTTTTGTGGGCTATTGCTTCAATTCTTGAATGTCTTCTATGACACCTCTCTATGGACCACATAAGATTCTATTGCTCGTAGGGGGTTTCGTATGATGGACTTTCAGCAAGTCCCCACCTTCTGATCCTCAGGTCAAGATACCAAGTCTATAGCTTGAAACGTCTTTCTATGGCTCGTCTGCATGTTTGTAGACTTAACTTCGGAAATCCACCCTTCACTAGAATTGTACGCGAAACCCTCTTTACGACTTGAAGAATACTCTACAGCCCATAAAAGGTCTCGTGGAACTTCACTTTCAGCAACTTCTGCACACTTTACCAAAAAATAGTGCCAACCATAAAATCCTGCAAAACAAACATAAAAAGACATCAAACCTACTAATATCTCATAGAGAACAAACAAAATTCAAAGTTTTAAGCATCAAATGTCTTGTATTTGATAGCACATCACCTTGTCCCATTTGATTTTGACCACCTTGATACTTGTCATCGCCACCAACTCTTTGGTACGGAATCCACCACCTTCAACCTTAGCACCCTTAGACTCTCTAGCATGCTCTCTCAATTTCTTGTCCTCAATTTTCACCACATGGGCCATGAGGAAGGAAATGTCCATTTCTTTCAGAAGCATGGCGATCTTGCACTCTTTCGACACTAACTTTAATACCTCAGAGATGAACCTGATCATTCTAGCCTTTGGGCCGGCCACTGTAAATGGTACATATTTGGAGAGCTTGGTGAACTTGAGGGCATATTCTCTCACACTATGTGACCTTGCTTCAAATTGATGAACTCTTGCACCTTGGCTTCCCTTAGCTCTAATTAATAGAATCTATCCAAGAAAGAACCCTTGAACTCTTTCAGTTCGATTTGCCCCATTCCCTCACCTCTTTCATCAACCTATTGATCATACCAAACCTTAGACATTCCCTTAAATTGGTAGGCTACAAGCTCGGCCTTCTCTTCCGATGGTACCCCCAAAATGACCACAATCTTATAATCCTGATCAATGAATTCTACCTGTTCCTCTTCAAAAGCATGATATTTAGACGGATTCATCCTCATGAAATCTTGGACTCTAGTTTCTGATGTAGGAGTTTTGGGAGGAAGAAGAACCTCCTAGTTCGCTTGGTTGGCCAATACTTGGGCCAGAATTATGAAAGCGCAATGGAATTCTGCATGTGTCACTCCCTCTTCTTGTGGAATGGGAGAGGCTTGATACTCACTTACATCCTTTTGTAGAGGATCTCTTCTTGGTGGCATGATCTATAAAATGGCATATAGAACATTGTTATATAGGGGAAAACCTTAGGCAATCTAAAGGCACGATAAGAATCATGAAGAAGAGAAAGTTTCCTAAACTCCTCACAGCTTCTCATTTATGATTGTGGCATGCTTCCCAACCATGAATAGGACTATACTTGACGCAGTATGTTGGACATTCAAGGAATATTTCAAACCTCATGCTATAATTCTAAATTTTTCATGACCCAAGACTAGGGCCTAGTTGTAACATGGTGAATGAGGGACCCAAAGGCACCTCACTCAAGACTCTTAGCATTCAAGGTGTTGATCATATAAAAGTGGAAATCTTGAAAGTGCGAATTGGGATTAAGAGGCATCAATCATTTAGAAACCATGAAAAGAAATAACTTAAACTCCATACATGTAGTCCAAACATGCCATCTACATAAAGGACTTGGTGGGGGCTAAGACATACTCAAAGCTCACCCTCAAGTACAAATGTCAATAGAATACATCATAGAAAGAACAACAACAACAACAACATACCCAGTAAAATTCCACAAGTGGGGTCTGGGAAAACTCTCTAAAAATACAAGTCAAATAAATGTCTCAATAGTACAATACAAAGAAAAAAGATGTAAACCCTGAATCATCAATTAACTAGTCTCGAATGTATGAATCTAGCCATGTGTTGATGGAGAAGGAGGGGCGTCAATCCCTACATAGTGATATCATGTAGACAAAATATGTGTTAGTGTGTTGGAATATATGTGAGATACAATATACATATGAAATATTAATGCCATCATTCATGAAATGGTAATGTCATCATACATAAAATTGTAATTCCATCAGTTAAAACATTCATAGACATAGTCAAAGAGTATAGCTTAATATAAAGTAAATGATCAATGCATCATACGAAAACGTATTTTAAAGTACAAAGACATCAAATAAGTAGCTTTGTGGGGGAAGACTGGAATGAACATTTAAGACCATGTGAGATACTACATGAAATCTAGCATAATTCCCTATATTGGCATGGGGAGTCCACTACTTGCAGGGTGGAACTATCAATTTACGCATACATATCTTTGTTTGACTTTGTTATTGTGGATCCACTAGCTTTAATACCATAAGGGATCTTATGATGGCACATAGTTAATAAGACAAGAGATTGCTACTAAGATTCCCTTATTGAACCCCACCTCAATGCCTCGTTCAGTACCAATTCGAGTCCCATGGAATACTTATAACATAGGCATATACATAAACATTAATAGAACTTTTCAATATGCTTTTAGTATTATAGGAGCAGATCATTAGCTTGGGATGCACTCAAGTAGGAATTTTTCTTTCACATTGAGGGTCCATCTTAAATATCATTAAAGGGTTTCTAGTCATGCTTATAAGATTCATGACAATCATAAACTATCATATCATACATTAAGGCCCTTATCATTAGCATCATGTGGGAAGTCAACTTAAACTTAGAGGGCCTATGAAATCAACTTTAAAAGGACATGATTCAAAAGTATTAAGTAATACTATGGTGAAAGTCATCAATTTAAAACCATGTCTAAACAACCCACATCATCACTAAAAAAATCCTAGATAATGAAATCATGAAATTCAACTTAAAACTATAGGAATTCATAGTACATCATCAGATTGCATCATTAGAGTCAAAATAACTGAAAATATATCAATACAATATTATTTAAAAAATTCTCATAAATATCATAAAACCTTTTGACCTAAAGAAAAGGTAAACAAAAAAAAGGACATTGTTAGACTTTATGGACAAAAGAAATCCATAAATCAACTCACATACCAAATTTGAAGAATTTAAGGAAAGGCTTAAAGACTGGGGAAGAAAACCTTTTGGAAACCCTAGATCTTCTTTTTCCTTCGAAGGATCTTTGCCTTTGAAACACCACAAAAAGTGCCTGAAAATGTGCCTCGGAAATATCCATAATCATAATTTTAATATATCTCAAATTCCATGTGCGATATCAAAAATCTGACTTTATATTCTTGATCAGTGGAAAAAATTGAGTAGGAGATAGGTATAACTCTGATTTTAGAAGACCCGTAGCAAAAAATAAATTTTGCCAACTTTGCAATTTCCAATGAGGTCCGTAACACCTCAGAGACGCGGACCCATCTGGGAGATGTACATTTACTTCCCAGTTTTCTCATTTCGGCCCAATGGCCTTGGGGTCTTGGTCTCATGCTCTCCTAAAAAACACTTATACTTAGCCATTTTTAACTCTATATCACTCAATACACTCTCAAAATCCTCTCTAACACTTAGCCAAATATTTCATCCTAATTCAAGTGTCCCAAGCTCAATTCTGGATCTCAAGAACTTTTTCAAGCTTCAAGTTCTCATTCAAATCGACATCAAGAAAATCTCCAAAGTTGAGGTATATGGGTTTCAACCATTGGGTCCTTTCATCCATGGTGTCCAACCTCCCTTTTTATGAAAATTGCATGTTTTCAAGTTGTGTGACTTATGGGTATCATTTATTATGAATTATGAATACAAACTATCTTGGAGTTTTATGAAATATTGATTGGAAATACATGTTTACCTATTTCAAGCTTGTACTGTGAGATGATTTGTCTATTATGATAATGTATGTTTTGGGCTATGAAACTATGATCTATTATGAGATTTGATGACGGATTTCAAGGTATCTTACATGAGGGTTTCACTAAGTACTGGTGGGTTGATTTACATTAAGTTTTATCACATGATTTCACTCTTGAATTGCATGATTTTGAACTAGCATTACTCACCCCCCCCCTAAGTGTTTGATAAAATGTCTTGTTTAGGATTCTTGAGTTATTGATGGTCTATTACATGACTTATGAGTTAAGTGACTTTATGATGATGAAAAGATTGTATGTATGTATTAAATTCATGAAAAGTATCTATGGTATTGCAAGTTGACCACACCTTGTAGAGGGAATGATATGCCTCAACCACTTTGACGGGGGGTGCTATGCCCATCTACCATGTTGAGGGGTATATACCTTGACCACTTTGATGGGGGGTTTTATGCCCATCTACCATGTTAAGGGGTATATACCTTGACCACTTTGATGGAGAGTGTTACACCCATCTACCAATTGAGGGGTAGATACCTCAATCACCTTTCAAGGGGGTGATACATCTTGGAGTCCAAGTACTAGTTTTCTTGGTCTATGATGATGGTCTTTTCCTACACATGTTATCTATATTATCGAGTATATGTCTCAGGAGAATCTTTTACTCAAGCATTGATCATGCATGCCCCATTTTTGTTATACTTACCCATTGCCTATGTATATGCATTATGAATAAGTTGCCTATGTCTTATTACATTGCATCACATATACTTAGTACATTCAAACGTATTAACACATACTCTATGCCTATATGATGTTACTGTGTAGGAACTGAAGCACCTCTTGATCATCCTCCTCGCGGCTAGTATTGGCATTTCGGAAGGAGAGATTTGGTTAGTCCTCAAGTTCGGGGACATTAGCTATCTTACTCTTGTCACTTATTTTCTCTTCATGATGAACTCTTGATACTATGAGGGTGAGTTCGGAATGTGTCTTGGCTCCCGCTCAAATCTATGTTTAGAGGTATTGTTGGAACTAATGATGTAATTATGCTTTGAGCTTTGACTCTTCTATGTTTTATTCTATCAAAGACTTCCCTTAGTCCCATTTTTTCATTGTTTATATTCTTGTTATTGTTTACTTTGCTTCCGCGATCAAGGTAGTGTAATCGATATGCTAAGAGGCTTGTTTGGGTACCTTTGGGTTCCCATTCGCCTTGTCATGCCTAGGACCTAGGCTTGGGTCGTGACAAATATGGTATCAGTGCACTAGGTTGTTAATGGTCCTTGAAATCCAAAACACTACATCAATTAGAGTGTTGATCATTATGAAGTGCACATCTATGAACAAGAGGCTATGAGGTATTTTAGAAAATGTTTCCCTTCTTTATGATCTATGTCGTGCTTTAGAAATAAGGTATGGCTTTTTCCTCTAACGAATGTTCTTTGCTATGCTAGATCATGCTTATTCCAAAGGACGACAAAAGAGAGCTCGTTCACCCAAGGAGTAATCGGCCCCTCCCACTCCTCAAGCTCCTCAAGATGGGGGAGTGGCCCATGAAGAGTTCCGAGATGCTATTGCCATGTTGGCTTAAGCGATGACCAACCAAATCAACCAAGGGGCCCAAGCCCATCATGCTCTTATGCCTATCACTAGGGTAAGGGATTTTACTGGAGAAACCCTATGGAGTTCCATGGGTCTAAGGTGGACGAGGACCCTGAAGAATTCATTGATGAGGTATACAAAGTGTTGTCTATTATGGGGGTTAGATCGAAGGAGAAGGCGGAGTTGGATGCCTACCAACTCAAGGGGGTGGCTCTAATTTGGTTTACCTAATGGAAAGTGGAGAAGGGGAATGACAATGTCATCCTCTGGGAAGAGTTCAAGGTGGTATATCTCAACTGGTTCTTCCCTCTTGAGCTAATGGAGGCCAAAATGATGGAATTTGTGAATCTAAAGCAAGGATCTATGAGTGTGAGGGAGTATGCCCTCAACTTCAACCAACTCTCCAAGTATGCTCTACAATTGGTGGCCGAGCCAAGATCAAGGATGAATAAATTTGTGATGGGTGTGTCCAACTTGGTTAATGAGGAATGTCGTGCCACCATGTTGATAGGTGATATGGATTTGTCCCACCTCATGACTTATCTCGAACAATTGGAGGGGGAATGTTGAGAAAAAAGAAGAAGTGGTGAGGCCAAGAGTACCCACTTTTAGGGTAGATTCCAAAGTCCCAAGGGTGGCAGGTTTCATCAAGCCCTAGGACCTTCCAATGCTTCTAATGAAAGGTTTGCTAATGAGTACCCTAACTTGGCCATTAGAACCCTGTAAATTAGTATGTTCATCATTTTGCTCGATGTTACATCATTATAGTAAATAAGCTTGCTCCTGCCACAAAATACTCTTATTTATTAACACCTTATATGTCATACCACATATATATACAGTCTCAATTTTCAAATTTGTGATTAGAAGTCTATATTATAATTTATGAGTGGTTTGGAGACTACAACCAGGAGAAATCATAGATTCTATATTTTGAAAAGAAATACAAAAGGAATAAAATAGTCTTTGTACCTTAGTACTATAAAAGAAAACTTTTCACTATATAGATCATCAAGCACATTACTTGGAACACAATGTATTAAGAAAAAAATGTATGTATATTCATCGCTAGATAGTTCATACGTCTGGATTTAGATCAAATATTATCTATATTGTATGATCATCTTCATTTAGTTCACTGATGTCTCAACCTTGATCATTATCATGTTCATTAATGCATTTATCATGATCATGATCCTTTTCATCATCTTCTTCATCTTCATTAATAATTATCGACTCACTACCCGAGAAAAATAAGTACCTTCCTGCGACACACACCAAAAACATTCATATTAATATCTTATAAATCATATTGCACATAAGTATACAGGAGTTGCATTTGGCCTAATGGCATGAAACACGCGCTCATCAAGAACCTTCCTTCTCTAATATGCTCGATCCGATTGGTCGAAGGGATTGCAATCTGGATAACAAATAAATATGTGTTAGAACGAACTGTACATGAATAACTTTAGCACATAATAGTAATTAGCATCTTACGAGTTTCATCCCTAGTAGCATTCCATATTTGATGCAGTAAGTATCAACCATGGTATTTCCATCTACTTTTTTGTGGTATTTCTCTGTGCCCACTTGCACATTAGACCTGCAAATATAAAAATAAAATTGTTTAGGCAAATGAGAAGTTCCAAACTTCTGAATGAAATAATGATACTTGCATTTTATCAAAGACCATAGTCCTTCCATTTTCTATCTGCAAACTTACAGGGTGAAATTAGCTATATTTTTGTGTCAGAGTACTCAATTTTATGACACAAACTGTAAGCAATGTCATCAACATATATGCATAACAGATTACAATTTACAACAATTCAATTAAGCAATGAAATAAATAAAGATGCGGAGAGAGTAAGAATCTTTAAGTGTCTAATGAATTGATATAGAGAGATTGATTTTTGATTCTGGAATGAATTGAATTGAGAAGAGTTATGTGGGTTTTATAAGGTCTGAATGACGTGCTTTGACGTAAGAAAAAAAGACATAATTTGAAGAGCACCTTTTCACCTGGAATGGTATAGTTCGAATAGGGTGACTTTTTGCAACTTTTATGAGTTAACAATAACAAAATATCCAGTGAAATCTCACATCTAGGGTTTGGGGAGGGTAAAATGTACGCAGACCTTACCACTATCTCACTTTATGAGTGAGATACTAATTTTTTCTATGGATCGTGATTTTTTTTGTGGTTGCGACTTTTCTAATAATATACAATATCATGTGTTTATATTATCTTTTGTTGATTTTAAATAGAGATTTATTTTTAAATTTAAATAAATCATACTTTCCGTTTAGAAAAGAATGATCTAATTTGACTTGGTATGGAGTTTAAGAAAATAAAGAAGTGTTTTCAATCTTGTGGTCTAAATTAAAATTGTGTCAAATGTACTAAGATGTCCTTTAATCTTGTGGGTTTAAACAGACCATGTGCAAGTTGAA
Organism: Solanum clarkiae; assembly: GCA_011800125.2. Taxonomy (NCBI): domain Eukaryota; kingdom Viridiplantae; phylum Streptophyta; class Magnoliopsida; order Solanales; family Solanaceae; genus Solanum; species Solanum clarkiae. Next base: position 23,621 of record JAABOM020109090.1, read on the forward strand.
ACTAAAGTGTTGTCAAAAAAGAAAATAGGTCATTATTTTTTAGACGGACTAAAAAGGAAAGTAATTTATTGTTATTCAAACAAAGAGTAAAATTTAAAAATTTAAAATATATATAAAAACAATTATGATAAATAAATTAACTTGACTATCAAAATATAAAAGGTAAACTATTGATTGTAGAAATCTACAATTCTTTACTAGATTTAACATCGCTAGATGTTCTAATGAATGGTTCATATTAACTTTCTGCCCCTCACATGGATTGACACTACAGTACAATGAATGGTTCATATTAACTTTCCGCCTCTCACATGGATTGACACTACCTTCCAATGAACAGTTCGTATCAACTTTCCACCTCTCACATGGATTGACATTACTGTTCGTCGATGTCCAAATAATTAGTGTCTAAGATTTATGCTCCCCCACATTATAAATAGCCCACCAAATATAAATACCCAACAAATTGCACCAGACTCTCAACCAAGCGAGTTCATTTCACCTAATTAAAAACCCTAGAAACTTCTTCTTCTTCAAAGTTTTCTGTGAAAATGTCTGGTCATGGAAAGGGTGGCAACGAAGGATCCAAGCAGCACAGGAAGGTATTAAGAGACCACACCCAGGTCATCATAAGCCAGTCATTCGCAGGCTTGCTCGTAGGTGGTGTGAAGCATATCTCTGGTCTGATCTATGAGGAGACCCACGGAGTGCTGAAGATCTTTATGGAGCGCATCTTTGGTTTGATCTATGGGAAGAAAGATCATATATTATTCATTGCTGACAAACAATGTAGAAAGGGGTTTGATTAATATTTTTTTGGTTCGATTTTTTGGTTTGGTGTTAGGACCCGTAATTTAACGTAAACCCCGCACGTCCTCAATTGAATCAAATTAATTAAACTATGGGACCGATAGTGGAAATTCCCAAACTTAGATCTTTAGCATTATGAAGTGAAGAAATGATGTGGGGTCTTGGAGGGGTGTAAACCCCTCATTGGTCCACATGGTTCCTA
>JAABOM020109101.1:0-24631 GCA_011800125.2 Solanum clarkiae
AAGCTAAGCAAGTAGGTGACTCACCTGCTAGCTTACTAAGTCCTACAAGCACCTCAATTCTCTCACTTTATTTAGGGCCATGATCTCCTCAATTTGACACAAAATATGGTACATTCAACCCTCTTAAGCATTAGATGCACATATCTCCCTATAACATGAGATTCGAGCACTTTAAAAAATAGGCACTAATTTGACCAAACCATATCATATTTCATTTGCATAGTACTAGTATTGTAACATGTGGGGTGTTAAAACAAGAGTGGGGGACAAGACAAAGCAACCGAGCTCACCCACATAGTCAATACACAAGTCAAGAGAGAAAGTTTTAATACATAACAACAGATCATAAGTAATGTCCCCTAAATGGAGGACTCACCAACAAGTTTGAGTGAAGTCGTACTAGCCACATGGAGGAGGATGCTCGAATGGGATTCTGGTTACTACATGATGACATCATGTAGGTATAGAGTATGCATTAGTATGTTCGAATGTACTAAGTATGTAGGATGCAATACAACAATAGATAGACATCATAATCGAAATGCTTAATTAGACAATAGATGAGCATATAGCAATATGACGTGAATGGAAAATGCTTGAAGTAAATCATACTTTCAGAACACAACACATGTGTAGGGAGCGACCATTTCTTAGTGAAATCCAAGGCCTATCACCCACTTGGAGAGGCGCATGAGGTACGAACCCCTTCATGAGATTGTTGAGGAACAAACCCCCCAATGGGTTGATGGGTACAAACCCCCAACATGGTCGATAGATAGTCGCACCCTACCACCTGTTGTGACCGGATTACAAACCCCTCGATAAGTTGATGGGTAAAATCCCCAACAAGGTTGATGGATAGTCGCACCCTACTACCCGTGGTGATCGGAGTACAAACCCCCTGATAGGTTATCAAGGTACGAACCCCTTGACATGGTTACTGGACGCATAACCCCTGAGTAGGGAGTGGTCACAAGCCAACACTATATAGAAGAATATCATGTATATCTTATCCCCTCTCATCATCATATAGTCATCATATACATATATATATATACATTTCATTATCATTGCATCATCATTTCTTCCTTATTTCAGCATCATATAACCATCATTAACATACACGCATTTCATCATCATTTCATCATCTTATAACCATCATATACATAAATACATTTCACCATCATTCTATCATCATATAGCCATTCAATTCATAAGACAAGCATTGGGCCCTCAGTTTCTCAATAAGCCATAACCGGACATTTTATCAAACACTTAGAGGGTGTGTACTACTAGTGTATAACCATGCAATTGAAGAGTGAAATCATGCTAGAAAATTCAATGTAAAACATTCAATAGATACTTGGTAACACCCTCAAGCAGTAAACATCAAAACCCTTCATCAAATCTTACAATAGATCTTAGATTCAAAGCCCAAAACATGGTAAAATAGTCATGATTTCATAAAACCCAACATAGCGTGTAGTGATTTTCATAATAGATAAGACCATGAGTAAATCATCTTTAATTCATGCAATTTTAAGGAAAAGGAAGCTTGGGCATCATGGGCTAAAGGAACCTATGAAAAAAACCCACATAATTTAGCTTTGGAAATGAACTTGATGAAAATTAGAGATGGAGACTTGAAGCTTGATTACAATCCTTAAGATCCAGAATGGGTTTTGAGCCTTGGGTTTGGGAGTAAAATATTTGGCTAAGTGTTTGAATCACTATTAGGGAATTTTTAGAATGATATGAGGGTGAAAAATGACTAAGTATAGGTATTTTCACATTTGAAAACACTTAGAACCAAGACTTAAAATTCTTGGACCGAAGTCAAAACTGGACCAAAAATAACATAAGTGTGCACCCTTGGTGCCAGGGGTGCAAAAAGCTCACTGGAAATCGCATTTTGGTAATTTTGAATTTTGATATGGTTTCTCTAAAATTGAGGTTAGACCCCTTTCCCCCTAAATTTGACCCCCTAAACAAGAATATGAAGTCAGATTTTTGTATCACACACGGATTTATAGATATATGGAAATTATGATTTTTTAGGTACTTTCGAGGCATATTTTCAGGCGTTTCTTGGGGTCGTTTCAGTAGATCAAACATGAAAAGAGGATGGAGATGGACCTCTTTAGGGCGGCCTACTGGAACTGCTCAGCAATAAGGGGGCCCAATCTATCTCGTAGCCAGCCAAGATACTGGTAACTAGCATTGCATGCTCCAGTGTCAAAGTATTATCCACAAGTGTTGGCTAAATGCATGATCTGACAATAGTCCACAAACATTTAGAGGGGAAAATGAGAGATGACTTGACAATAGGCACTGAGTGAGTGGTGACCCATACAGGTTCCAGACCCTGTTCAGCAATCAAATCAGCCACCCATCTCATCAAGCCAGCTCTGTGATCTGCATCTCTCATCACTATCAAGTCCCTCGTCTGCCCCACTTTGTGGTTGAACTTAGTTGTGGATCTGGGAGTAGGGAACTCTAAACCAAATATCATACAACAAATAGTGGTCTTCGAGATGTCCATCCGCCTGCCCCTCACTTTGGTCTTCATCAGTTTGGGTTGAGCGAGGGGCTTCTTCCCCATAGGAAGAGTGCTATGAATAGTGGTTGTATAAGATGTGTAGAACTCCCTTACCATGGTCAAGGAGTACTTCTTGAGAGATTTGGTCAGCCACTGGAACCCGTATCTTATCATAGTGTCCTGGAGACCGGGGACACTGTCGAGTCTGTTTGGGATGACTCGGGCCTCCTCATAAATATAGCGGGATGTGCTCTGTAGTCTATGTGTACTCTGCATAGATGTCTCACATAACCGTAACACACCACTGACTAGTAAGATAAACTGGTGGAGATGGTAATGCCCATAGTATGGCAGAGGACTCTATCTCTGACCCATAATCGGAGCATGACTCTAAGTTGGACTACTCTCTAGACGGAGTTATCCCAATGATGTTGCTCCTACTGTGGTCTCCCTCATTATATTGGGAGTATGAACGACAAGATCCCTGAGTCTATCTAGCTCTGACGTCATCCCTTTTCTGTGGTCTGTCAGCCTCCGAGTAGAGTTGGATGCTGAGCTCCTCTAGTGATCCACTTGGGGTGGGGTTCTGCTCATCCCCCGAGGGATCATCCCTTAGCCTCCTCTACATGGCCTGAATTTCCTCAGTTTTTGCTTTTAAGGCCATGGTACCTGAAACATAGACATTTACACACCTTGGTTAGCCCTAACGAATAAAAAATGGAATGCAAAAATAACTCAAACTTAGTTGCAAAAGGGTTTATGAAAGTACCTCTATGGGCTGTACTGGAAACTATGAGCTGTAGTAGGCTCTTTCTAAAATAGTGCTCATCAATATTTTTTACTAGAAATACATCTATGAGACCAGGTATGAGTCGTAGAAGGTTCTACGAGTTGCATACTGAGTCATAAATGATTCCAGTATCTGAATTAATTTTAGGTAGGGATCCACGGGACCTTTCTATGATCCGTAAAGTTTTCTATGACTCATATATTGTCTCGTCTAATGGGTACTCAGAAACTTTAGGTTTTTGGAATCTTATACGAGGGGCAATTATGACTCGTGGTATGTTCCACGGGTTGTAAAATCCACTTGTAGACTAAAAAACCCAGTGACCTGAGTTTCTAAGTCCATCAACACGGAACCCGTACTACTTTTTTAACCTATTCTACCAGCTTTGAAGCAATATGCACACACCTGCATGATTTTCAACATAACAACCAACACCCAAACATGATAATTGACATATGTACCCTATCGAAAATGATTAGACATGTTTTGCCAACCCTTTTGACCCTGTATGAATGAATTAACGAAATGATACGAGCCTATACCATCACACAATGAATATCACACATCTAATCACTTCAATTCAACTGGTGAGTGATTGCATAGGCACCAAAACATATCATTGACACATAGACAAAGGCAACGATACAAAATTACGGTCCTACACATATTCAAACATGGGCAACCATAATTTAATTATCAACATGTCAATTTTCACACGTGGTTTTGTGTCTAACATAACCATACCCGAGAAAATTTTCAATTTAACTATACAATAATTGACAAATTAATAGTATTGGATTGGCCAAAAACTTACCAAATTGTGTGATTAGATTATAGAAGATAAAAGAGGTGGTGAGACACTAGAAACCCTAGGCCGGCAAAAAATCTTTTCCAAAAAGAGGTGGTGGAGTTACCGTCGGTGGTTGGAAAATTAGGGGTGGGTTTGGCTGTGTAGTTTTCGTAATTAGGGCTCAAATGGTGTGAAAATATTTTGACCCCAATATTTGCAGATTGACCAAGTCAGTCAACAGTTGATGATCCTAGACTCTGCGAAATCCCAATTATGGGTCGTAGAGTGTTTTACGACCCATGAATTATGATTTCCTAGAAGGCCCAAACCCTAGTTTACGGACCAATCTATGAGTCATAAAATGAAGAACAGCTCGTAGAGTTGGTTGTAGAGACCCTAACACTTGGTCAAAAATTTAGAGAACCTGGGGTCCACGAGCCCCATTCACGACCCGTAGTTTAATCTACAGATCGTAAAATTGGCTCTTGACTAGAGTGAACAACATTTTGCTCACTGTAAGTGTCTACGAGATGGTGTATGGGTGTAGGTTGATATACAGTCCATAGAACAAGTCATGGAGACACTTCTTCATGCCTTTTTAGCCAGGGATGGCTGATTTAGCCATGTACCTGCACATTCTTCAGAGAACACACTATTATCCTATATGCAACCAGCCCAATGTCTAAAATTACAATGAAAACTACCTATAAGTTTGAAAAATATAAATAAAGCTACAACTATGACTATTAAATCAAAAAGCTTGGGTAGCTTCCCAAGTGGCGCCTGATTTATTGTCGCGACATGACTTAGACAACTTGGTTACTCAGACTTCACCAAGTGCGCAAAGCACATTCTTCAAATCATCTGGCCTTTTTATAAACTGAAAGATATTAAAGACAACTTCTTCATCGTTCAATCTAAACATGAGTTGACCGGTTTCTATATCCACCACTGCTCTACCAATGGCTAGGAATATCCTTCCTAAGATGATTGGGACATCAAAATCAACTTCTCAATCAAGGATCACAAATTCTGCGGGGAATATAAACTTTACAACCTTAACATGCATATCCTAGAGTATCCCTACAGTCTTCTTCATCGTACGGTCAACCATCTATAACTGCATGCTCATTGGAGTAGATGCTCCCAATCCTAGCTTTTTGAATACCACAAGGGGCATTAGATCAATGCTCACACCAAGATCACATAATGACGTCATGAATTCCATATCTCCAATAGTGCAGGGTATGGTAAAAGCACTGGGATCTTCTCGTTGTTGAACCAAATACCTCATTGCAAGTACAATGCAATGTTGAAGCTCTTGGGAGAGCTTTTGACTCATGGTGCACTTCTTCATAACTAGGTCCCTTATGTACTTTGCATACTCTAGCATCTTCTCCAACGCCTTGATGAGAGGCATGTTAATGGGGAGTTATTTCAACATGCAGAGAAAGTGCTTATACTTGACTTCCTCCTCCCTCTTTTTAATTCTTTGAGGCAAGGGAGGAGGATACCTAGGAATGGGCTTTGACATTTGTGGTCTATCAAGAGCTTTACCTACTCCATCTTTGCCATGATCATCTCTTGTATCACCATCCGTCTCCTTTTGAATATCATCCTTACCAACTAGCATAGGAGGATCAATGGTGCTCTTGCCACAGTGAGTGGTAACAGTCATGCACTACCCTTCATTCTTAGGATTCTGAATTGTGTTTCTAGGCAATGCACCCCTCTGACGCTGATTAAGTTGAGTTGACACTTGACGAAACTGTTGCTCAAGCTGTCTGATGGCAATAGAATGAGACTCATCTTGTCCTAGGTAATTTCTTTTCCTTCTCCTTCTTTTCCTTATTTTGTTTTTTGTGTATGTGTTTTTTGTTATCCATTCTTTTTGTAGGATTGTGAATTTAATCTTCATTGTTTCACAAGAATTTGGTCTTGAGGTTATACATGTAACATTGAACAAAATTCAAAATAATGATTGAGATTTCTTCATTCATAATCAAACATATTTTACATTAAAATATTTAATATAGATACTTTTTGGTAGACTTTTTGATTTGTACTAGAGATCTCATATTTTATCCCCCTCAAAGTCTCATCCTGTGCCTCAAATTTCTTCAACAGACGATCAAACATCTCCTCAACTCTCGAACTACTAGCACCTATGTCGCGGTTCTGTGGTGGCATATATGGACCATTTCTGTAACCATCTCTGTAGCCCCAATCTGCTTCTCTTTCTTGACCCCAATTTCAGTCATAGTATCCTTCGTGTTTGTCTCTAAAAAGTCCATCTTGATTGAAGTTCCGAACTTGGTTTCATTGACCTTGGCGCCAATATTACTGATTGGACCCTTGGGCATTGATCCGAAAACCCCTTATCTGATCAACAATAAAAATAAGTGTCCTCCTTATAGTAGGGATCATCATACATGGGTGTACGTGGAGGCTAATGAAAAACTGCATTAACACACTCTTGATTCTATTTTATCATCACCTCCATGCCTACACTGATCGGGCAAGCTCTTGCATAATCTCTTCATTTATCTTAGCTTGCTCCAAACTAATACTAATAGCAACAAACTTTTGATAGATGCTTTGTCTCTTTTCCCCTATGCACCATTGGTCTTGACCACTCTCTCCATCCTTTCTGCAATCCTTGTGAATGGTTGATCTAAGAATATTTCCCCAGTATAGTATCAGCACAAGCTTAACTATTTTCATCAAGGGCATGGTAGAAGATCTCCACTAAGGCATCATCAACCATCTTATGGTTCGGAACACTCCTCAAGCATTTAGTGAACCGCTCCCATGAAGTACTAATAGAGTTACCAAAAAGTTGCTCAAAGTTGTTGATCCGATCCTTCAACTTGAGCTTCTTTGATCTCGAGAAGTACCTTTCCAAAAAGGCATTTTGCTATTCAGCGTAGCTAGTGAACGAACTCTGCAGGAACTTTGATAGCCATAGTGTTTCATTGCATATAAGAGATAATGGGAAGACACGAAGTCCTACATCATCCATAGACAGATTCTATGTTCCTATTATACTCTTGGAGACTAATGCAACATTGTGTAGATGGCCATGAGGATCCTCCGATGGTAAGTTGGCAAACAACCTAAGGTTCTGCAGCATCTAAAGCACCCCACTTGAAACCACGAACTTTGTGTCAGCTAGTGGTGGTGGCAACACAGTCAGTCCAGTCACCTCCATAGCCATAGGATTCAACCTATATTGATTCCACTGATAAGCGTTGGCATTGAAATCCTGTGGTTGTGGAGCAATATCCTCAAGAGGAGGTGGGTTCTTATTGCCAGAATTCTCATTCTCATTCTCATTCCTGTTCGGAGATGCATTTGTTGCATTGTTGGCATTATCTTGGTACATTTTTCTCAATGTTCTCTGGATCTCTCGTCAAACTGAGTCAAGGTTTTGCCTCGATTTCGCGTGTTGGGCATACACTACACTTATACCCTGAAAAGAAAAAAGCACAACAAAAAATGTAAAATGAGGGAAATAAGGATTAATACACAAATCACTTTAAAATACATAAGTCTAGTCATATTCCCCAACAACGCACCAAAATCTTTATGTCTCCTAAGTTACACCTCCTTCTTGAGCATAAAGGGGTTGTTGTGAAGAAATAGAACCTAACCAAGTTTAGGGGAAAACCCAAGGGAATAATATAGACTTAGCAGAATTCAACTGATGTAATTTGAGTTATTAACCAACTTATCTCCCCCGGGGTGGGGGTTGTAATAACAAGTGAAAAAATAAACCTGACTAACACAACAGTCTAACGAATATGGAGAGAAACTACGGTATTGTGTTCCCCATGATTCCCTAACTTAGTATCATTGGATAACCTAATTCTTTTCTAATGTGTAGCATGCAGGACGGTAAGTTAAGATCACCAAATCCTTTTCTCTAAGTGAGAGGTGAATTTCAGTACGTGAATTGGCCCATCTCCATAGTGTGACATTATTAACCTTAACCTATTAGTCTTAGTACAACCTCCCTTTGGCCCAGTTCGGTTGATTAGATGAGAACACATCAATCGAATCCTGTTAGTTAATACCTTTTCCTATTCATACTACCTTGCTCTAGTCAGTAACACTAGGTGGGTTCTAATGTTGGCTACCATAAGAAAACATGCAAAACTAAGAGAGTTAATTGATGCATACATGTACACTTTTCAAGGATTATGAATTATTCAATTGTACCTTATTAGTTATTTACGGTTCCCATAAATTTAGTTGCGGATTTAGCCACTCATGAATTTGAATAACATAATAGAGCACTTACACAAGTTAATTAAGAACAATCAAATCCAAGCTTTAATGAGAATCAAAAGATTAGAATATCAAATCGAAGTTCAAGTGTTTCTCAAAACTCTCCAATGTTTTCTCTACTTAATCATGCTATTTTTCTTTCAACTGGTCAAACTCTCTACAAAACAACAACAATATGCCCAGTCGAATCCCAGAAGTGGGGTCTGGGGAGGATAGAATATATGTGACCTTACCACTACCTCATAGAAGTAGAGGCTATTTCCTCGGAAACATCGTCTCAAAAACCCATAAGCAAAATAAATGAAAAGCATATGAAAACACATAAATATGATAAAATTAACACATATATGATGGATAATGACAACACATAATATAGAACATGACTACTCCTGCTACCCTACTATACCCCAAAGGCTAGACAACCACCTAACCTTACCAACTAATGAGCCTACTACTCTAACTCATGACCTCCATTCCTTTGTATCTAAGGTCATGTCCTCAGTGAATAATGTTTCACCATATCTTGTTTGGTCACATCCCCCCAATACTTCTTTGGTCTACCTTTACCCCTGCAAGTAGCTCCCAAAACTAACCTAACAGGAGCATCGGTACTCCTTCTCTGCACATGTCCAAACCATCGCAGTCTTGCTTCTCTCATCTTATCAGCCACAAAGACCACCTCTAGCTTCTCCCAAATGGTCACATTCCTACTGCTGTCACTCCTGGTATGGCCACACACCCATCTCAACATCCTCATATCTTTGACATGTATTTTTTGAACATATGCATTTTTAATTGGCCAACGCTCGACCCCATAAGGCAAAGATGGTCTGACCATCATTCTATAAATCTTACATTTGAGTTTAGGTTGTATCTTCTTGTCACACAGTACTCCAAAGGTATGTTTCTATTTAGTCCATACTACCCCAATACGATTTGTGAAATCATAGTCGATATCACTACTACTCTAGATGATGGAACCCATATAGTTAAAGTTTTCCCACTTGGGGATAGGTTGAGTGGCAAGTCTCACATCAATGTCTGCTTCATCCCTCTCAACACTAGATTTTCACTCTAAGTATTCTGTTTTGGTCCTAGTCAGTTCGAATCCTTTGGACTCCAAGGCCTGTCTCCAGGCCTCCAAGCTATCATTAACTTTAGTCTGAGTTTCATCAATCAGTACTATGTCATATGCAAATAGCATACACCATGGAACCTCTTCCTGGATAGATCACATTAGCTCATCCATCACCAAGGCAAACAGGAAAGGGCTTAACATAGATCCTTGATGGAGTCCCATCTATAAGAAAATACTCTAAGTCTCCTCATACAGTTCCTACCCGAGTTTTGGATCCATCATACATGTCCTTAATTTCTCTAATATTTACCATTGGGACACCTTTCACCTCTAGACACCCCCATAGGACATTCCTTGGAACTTTGTCATCGGCCTTTTTGAGATCAATGAACACCATATGAAGGTCCTTCTTTCTTTCCTTATGTTTCTCCACTAACCTCCGAACGAGATGAATTGCTTTAGTAGTAGACCTCCCCGACATGAATCCAAACTGATTCTCCCAAATAGATATTACTCTTCTCACCCTCATCTCCACCACTCTCTCCCAGACCTTCATAGTATGACTTAATAACTTGAAATCCCTATAATGTTACCGTTTTGAATATCCCCTTTGTTCTAGTACAATGGAACCATTGTACTCCTCCATTCATCAGGCATCTTGACAGTCTTCATAATAGTATTGAACAGTCTAATCAACCACTTTATGACATCTTTGACCATGTTCTTCCAAAAATCAACCAAAATCTCATTGGGTCCAATCTTCCTCCCTCTATTCATCCTACTAATAGCCCTTTGAACCTCCTCAACTCTAAACCGCCTGCAATAACTAAAATCACGATGACTTTCATAGTGTGCCAACTTACCCAACTCAATATCTCTTTCTCCTTTTTCATTTAAGAGTTTGTGAAAGTAAGCTTGCTGTAACACCCTACATCTTACAATACTAGTATTACGCAAATGAAACATAATATGGTTTGGTCAAATTAGCACCCATTTTTAAAAGTGCTTGAATCTCAAGTTAGAGGGCGATATGTATGTCTAACACTAAAGAGGGTCAATTGTAAATAAGTTTTATGTCAAATTCAGGAGATCACGACCCTAAACAAAGTGAGAGAATTGAGGTGCTTGTAGGACTTAGGAAGCTAGCAGGTGAGTCATCTACTTGCTTAGCTTATATTGCTAGCTAAATGAAGACGAGGACCAATGTCGAATTTGTCCAAGTCTGATTATGAATAAAGTCTGTGTTAAGGGTGTAACTTTAGCCCATATTTTAGCATCATAAATGGATTATATTTTTAGCCCAAGAAGGATATAAAAATGGCCCAAGTATATCACAACCCACTTGACTAATTGGGCCCAAAATAAATGAAGAGGGATCAGGAAAATGGGCGTCCAAGGCCTATCAAATTTGAGACCCATTTAGGCCCAAGTGTGAGGGCCAAGCTGCTGCATCACCAACTTCTTAACATGTACTAATATGTGGTCAAATATTCAAGAGGAAGTCCGCCAAAGAGGCCCTTTAAAAGGGCTCAAAAACAGCCCCTTAAGTCATTTCACTTGAAATAATTTTTCAGCTTTACTAAAGAGTCTTGTTTTCTCTTTACTTCGCTTCACAATGCAGCCAATACAACCCTCTAGGGTTCTTGAAGGAAACTTGAATATTGAAGGCTAAGGTAAGTGAAAATATCCGTGTATTTGTTATACTTACCCCATGACAAACAAGAAATATATGCTAGTTATGCTTGCTGAAATTGTTGGACAACATGTGTTCCAAAAGTTATTATACATTTTTCTTGTTTATTTGGAAGCTTTTCTCTTTTTGGTTGGATTAATTATGAAGGGATGCTACTGTTCTTAATGATCATTGGTTCTATAATGATGTATAAAGGTTGCTGCACTATTTTTACAGTCCGCGAAGGTGAGTTCTTGTGTGATATCATAATTGTGTTCGTAATAGGAACTTGTGGGATGATTGATTGAGGACTATGGTACCACGTCCTCTACCTATTTTGAGGACTATTTTTGAAATATTTTAGGACTATTTTTATGTGTATATATGGTGGGGACTGTTCGGTTAAATTTGGAACAGGTTTGGAATTGTCGACGTCAAAATGTAGCGAAGGGATTTAACATTATGCCGCCCATTTATATGTTGTGTAGAATTATTATATGTTGTGCCTTGTGGGCTGTTGTAGGACTGTTATAGCAATAAAATAGGCTGCACATTATATGTATATGAGAATGTGTATTAGAAAATACGATTAGGGGCGGAAAGGTTGAAAGAATACGCTCGGGTTTATAATTATCCGCTTGCTGCCCATGTGTGTTTTTTTATCAGATTGGGCTTCCAAGATATATTTATTGGCTACTAATTCTACTTTTATCACCTACTATATTGTAGATAAATATTTGGAGGAAGGAAGGTTATCTCGAGATAATAGTGAGGTCGTACAGTGAGGTATGTAAGGCTACTTGATTTCGTATTATTTGGCATGAAATATAGATCCCTCCTTGGCACATAAAGGCACTTACCAACTCCGACACAACTATTAACCATGTCTCCACTCTTTCACATGTTCATATGCTCCCATACATAGTCACCTTCAAATCTGCATACATACTTGGATACCAAGATACATGAGTTCGTTCTACTAAATAAAGTTCATGTGTTGTTCTACCTCCTATGCATTTCATTATCTGTGTAACCTACTCCTTTCATTATGGTGTTGTCTTTTGTGATTATTTATATGTGATATATTGTATCTGCAGTCCTATAACTCCAATATTAGGACCACCAAAAGAAACATCTCAAAAGTAATTGAAAGATAATGTATATTACATACTGATGGGTGGTAACCCAAGGGGTGGAAGAATCACCTAGCCAGGGTCGATCCTATCACGGGGGGTAGCCCAAAGGGTGAATGAAAAAGCCTAGCCAGAGCCAATTCCAATATAGATTTACCACTGATCAGCTGGTTATTTATATTACATATTGTGCGTAGAATATACAGTAAAGATAAAGTAATAAAAAGAACATAAAGTACATGATCTCATAGTATGACTAAGGGTGGTCTTCTATCCTACACTAGTGCATAGTTTCATTTGAGCTATTACTTTATATACAGTATTTTCTACCTTACATGTTCAGTACATTATCTCGTACTGACGTCGCTTATGGGGGACCTGCATTTTATGCTGTGGGTACAGGTGCTAGTAGATCTCCCCAGTTAGAGTACAGGATATCCAGCTGTTATTACCAACCTCCAGGTTGCTTCAGAGCTTTGTGTGTCTAGAGCTTATATTTTCATATTGTATAGTTAGTCGAGGCGGAGCCTATCCCGACCCTTATCAGATACTTTTCCTTATCTAGAGGCTTTTTAGACTATGTAAATTAAAGTGTGGTCATGTCTCCTACTTTAGACAATATGGCCCTAACGGCCTAGCCATATGTATTTTCTTTTGGCTTGTTATTTTCGTTTACTTTCTTAAAGACATGTTACGACCTATAGTGTTGTCTTTTGTGATTATTTATATGTCATATGTTGTATCTACAGTCCTATAGGTCCAATATTACGACCACCAAAAAAATCATCTCAAAAGTAATTGAAAGATAAAGTATATTACATATTGATGGGTGGTAACCCAAGGGGTGAAAGAATCACCTAGCCAGGGTCGATCCTATCACAGGGGTAGCCCAAAGGGTGAAAGAAAAAGCCTAATCAGAGCCGATTCCGATATATATTTACCACTGATCAACTGGTTATTTGTATTACATATTATGCACAGATTATACAGTAAAGATAAAGTAATAAAAAGAACATAAGGTACATGATCCCATAGTATGACTAAGGGTGGTCTTCTATCCTACACTAGTGCATAGTTTCATTTGAGCTATTACTTCATACACAGTATTTTCTGCCTTACATATTCATTACATTATCTCGTACTGACGTCGCTTATGGGGGACCTGCATTTTATGCTGCAGGTACAGGTGCTAGTAGATCTCCCCAATAGGAGTACAGGATATCCAGCTACTATTACCAAGCTCCAGGTTGCTTCGGATCTTTGTGTGTCTAGAGCTTATATTTTTTTATTGTATAGTTAGTCGAGGCGGGGCCTGTCCCGACCTTTATCAGATACTTTTCCTTATCTAGAGGCTTTTTAGACTATGTAAATTAAGGTGTGGTCATGTCTCCTACTTTAGACAATGTGGCCCTAACGTCCTAGCCATATGTATTTCCTTTTAGGTTGTTATTTTTATTTACTTTCTTAAAGGCATGTTGAATGAAGAAATCCTTTATAATATATATAGAAAGCACATGGATACAAGTTGATTCTCCCGATCCTTATCGGGACTAAGGGCGTGACATCATATGTGAAGAATAGACCAAATTAAGATTTCTAAAGTACAAACCCCTTGGTAGGTTAGTGATGATACTGCCCCATCACTTAGCTGGTGAAGTACTAACCTTTTAGTCGGTTGATGAGTATAAACCCCCCAACTCAGTTCTGATAATGTCGCCCCATCACCTAGGTGGTGAAGTCCTAACCCTTTACTCAGTTAATGAGTGCAAACCCCCAACTTGGTTAGTGATGATGCCACACCATCACTGGGTGGTGAAGTGCTAACCTTTCCCATGGTTAATAGGTACAAATCCCTATCTCGGTTATCTGGGTTCTTAGATCCCCTGGATTGGGCATAGTCTAATGCAACACTTTATATAGAATTTATCATGTACATAAGCTCATTTCATTATCATAATATCAATAATATCATATCTCATTCTTTGGACCTTCAATTCCACAAGAAACCCTAGCCGGATATTTTATCAAACACTTGGGGCATGTGTAATGGGGGTAAAAGATCATGCAATTTAGAGATGAAATCATGCGAGAAAACCTATTGTAAAACCATCAATCAACACCTTGCAACACCCCTAAGACATTCAAATCAAAACCCCTCATCAAATCTAACATTAGAAAAAAGATTTAGAGCTTAAAACATGTTAAAACAACCATACATTCATGAACTCAAATCACTGTACAGTAAATTTCTTAATATACAAGACCCATACGTAAAATCAACTTTAAATCATGCAAATTGAGTAAAAACGAGATTAGAGCACCGTGGATGAAAGAACCTTGTGGCTAAAGCCTACATACCTTAACCTTGAAGAATTTCTTGAAAAAAATTTTAATGGAGACTTGAAGTTTGAAGGAATTCCTTAGATCCAGATAAGGGTTTTGTGACTTGAATTTGGGAGTAAATATTTGGTTAAGTGTTTGAGTGAGTACTGAGAAATGTTTAGGATGATATGAGGGTAAAATAAAGCTAAGTATGATTATTTTTAAGTATGGGAACCCTTAGGCCCAAGACTTGAAAGTCTTGGAGAGAAATAAAAAAAACAAGACCAAAATAACACTGGTCTGCATCGTAGATTACTTACTGGAATTTGCATTTCTATACAAATGCGTTCTATGAAACTGGGCATAAATTCTTCATCCAATCTTGGAATGAGGAGAAATAAAGTACGTTGGAAAGGTAATTCAAAGAGATTTAATTTGCTAGGTTGTGGGACACCCATTTCTTTGAAGACTCATGTAATGAAAACTTAACATGAGATCATAAGTATCATGCCCAATGTCCCATTAACACAGACTAGCACCCATTTTTGATAACACTTGGGAGAACCAACCCATAATCATGCACTATCTATGAACCTTATAAGGGGAATCCACACTCAATATGCTTTTAAGGAAAGTAGAAAATAATAACAAGCCAAAAGGAAATACGTATGACTAGGCTGTTGGAACGACTCTATTACGAGCCTACACATGCTATTGTGATGCTCTCTTGGTAAAGTAAGGTGTTTCAGGAGACTCAATCATTCTATATATGATAGAATAGATGTTAGTTTGGAGCAGTTGAAGTTTTTCAGTAATTCTAAAAATGTCATTTTGATCATAAAAATTTATAAAAGAACTACCATGAATCTTATAGTCGTCCAACAGTCTTAAGATTCATCTGATTATTGAAGTCAAGTTATAGTTATATATGATTGTGGGGCTTTTTGAGTTTATCTCTATCGCTCTTACGGGTATTTTACAGTCACTGCTAATGATCTATTATTTTTTATAGTGTTGTTAGAGGTTCTTCACTTTTGAATTTATCGCTTGCCAAGTGGTTGTTTTATCATTTCCTTCGTTGGAATAGAAAATTTTAATTTTCTATGATGAGTAGGATCATATTATATAACTTAAGCTAGTGAGAAGAGTTGACTGTAAGAATGAAACCTTGACAAGATCTGTGATGGATTTTGCATTATAAGTGAGGGGTGGTTGGTTCAGGTTCATTTACGATTGTAACTGATATTATTGGTTCAGAATTTTATCATGATTATGCGGGAAAGGATTTGTCCAAATGGTTATGTTATGATCGAGTGAGTTTTGGTTCTGATTGGGTTTATGAGTTAGTTTGTGACTTGAAAATTATTTTTGATTATAAATTTGCTGAAATTTGGTTTATAAGTTCAGTCCTTAGTAGTTGATCTTGATGGATTATTTTAAGGAGGAGCTTAAATGGAAATACGAACATCGACTTTAGAAGATAATAATTCAAGCTTTTGGTCTCATAGGTTATTCTTCCTTCTCCTTCTTTTGATCGTCCGAGAAAGAACGGTAGGTAATTGGTATGCGATGTAACGACTTGGTAATTCGTTTTAACATATAGCATTTCTTATTTTATAAAAGATTAATCTCATGAATATTAGATGGGATTTTTGGAGTATTCAATAATTTTTATTATTTAGTTAAGGGATAATTTAAGATAATTGATTTAGTTGGTAGATTAAAATAATAATTTAGTTAATACACTTTACCATTTATATCATATTTATTAAATTAGGTTAATAGAATTTATCACTTTTAATATATAAAGTAAATAAATAAATAAAAATATATAAGTAGAAAAGGGCTGCCCTACAAAGAATAAAAATATATGCATCCCTACAAAGAAAACACGAAACGGAACGAGAAAATGGAGAACAGAATGCACGCACACACGACGAACATGGAGAAAGAATTGACTCATTTCGTAGCTAGGATTGATATTATATATTAGTATATTATTGGTTAATGAATTAATTTTAAGAGATAGTTCTTAAAATCTAGAAAAACAAAAGTTAGTGGAGCCATGACATAATGATTAGTTGATAATGATGTAATGATGGGTAAAATATTAGGAGGCAATATATATGATTTCATGGTTGGACTACAGTGAGTTCGGCAATTGATTTCCCATGTCGTATTAATTCTAGTTAATTATGTTTTAGCTTTATTCTTTTAATTATTATATTGTGATTCAAATTTTGATATATTAAGAAGGTAATTAAATATTTAGGTGTATTGTAATATATTAATATTACTAAAATTATGTTATTTGGAGGAATTAAGACTTAATTCTAGGTTTGAGATTTAGGAATTTTCCTTATAGATTTTGGTGAGTGTTTGAGTTTAGGCTAGACATATAACAATATAGGTGTCATTCGGTTCATATTCTTATAGAGATTCTATAATTGATAGATTTGACAAGTTTGGAGGCATTGAAGGAAGGAAAAACATTACTAAATGTTGGCTTGGCTTCGGTTCTTCGGTTTGAGGTAGGTTATGATTTGTTCTATCTAATAGAGAGACTCTTAATAGTGATTGATAGTCATTGAGTAAAGTTGTGATATTTTCTATGCACTTAATTATTGTAGTTTGGTTGACTGATATATTGCTGTGATTAGTCTGAAATCCCAAGACCATGAAACCATATATAATCTTGAACTTGATCTCTCAAAGTGATGCCTTGAATAAAGAAGACTTGATGAAACGTTGGTAATGAAGTGAGAAGTAATGATAAAGAATAATGAATTATATATATTGGATCAGGTGTCACGTACCGACACATATATATTACTGGATCGGTGTCGCATTCTGACACATATATATTATTGGATCAGGTGTCACGTTCGGTACATATTATTATAGGATCAGTGTCACGTTCCAACACATATATATTATAGGATCAGGTGTCACCTCCAGCACATATATATATTATTGGATCGAGTGTCATGTTCCAACACATATGTATTATAGGATCGGGTGTTACGTCTGGCACAAATATATATATATTGGATCGGGTGTCATATTCCGGCACAATAATAATAAAGGAAAACATGTTAAAATGATTTAATATACTTAATCCCAAATAACCTATCTCCCAAAAGAAGCATGGAATGGAGGTCTGAGGCTTCATGTGTATTCTTGATATTGTTGATTGATTTTGTATGTGTCTTTGGCTGTAGACACATGTTAAGTGTTATAGTTGATTCCCTGCTATTATTTTATGCATATTGATTTCTATTTGGAATTGGACGATGATACTGACTCAGTACATATGCCTCGTACTGACTCTTACTCGTATTTTTCTTCATTTTGCTTTTGTGGAGTGCAGTAAGTGTCTCATTGACTTCGACTCGCTCTCAGCTCGAGACGATCGTTGGTATACCAGATTTCAGGGTGTGCTAACCTTCTAACTCGTATTGGATTCAATCAATTATGGCATGATGTCCTTAGTTTTTGGACATAAACTATTTTATTTATCTATTTTGGTGTTGTTACTCTTAAACTTAGTATTTGAGAATATATTTCCTTGATGTGATGACTTTCAGGTGTTGGAAAATGTTGTGTAATAGAAATTATAGGCTTTGTTATTCTTGCTTTTATAAGTTGAACTTTTGCATTAATATTATATTTTATAAGTTGAATAGCTAACATTAGTTGGGATTTGTATCATTGGTTCGCCCACTTAGGAGGTTAGGTGTGGGTGCCACTCATGACCCATTTTGGGTCGTGACAGATTCCCTAACGAATATGTACTTTAGTGGAAGATTGTAAAGTGATAGTAAAGGATAGGTTCATTTCTTGTGTTAAGGCCCAAATTGATCTCTAAGGGTTGTAAGTACCATCTCGTAAAGGTTGGGGATGTTGAGTGTAAAATCCTTCCTATTGAGTCATTTCCAGTAGTCAATGAATTTCTTGATGTCCTTCCCAACATTTTGAATTTGTGGTAATGTCTTTTGCTTGACCAATGCCTCCGTCTATATTTATGGATCTCAGGAATAGGATCTTTAAACACCACCTTTATAGGTGTGTGGTAGTTTTGTGGATGGTATATTGATTTCTTTCCGGAGTGAGGAAGATCTTGTGAATTATTTGAGGGTGGTGTTGCAACTTTGAAAGATGAAAGGTTGTTTGCCAAATATGAAAGGTGAAAATTTTGGGAAACTAGGAGCTAATTAGAGGGGTTCACCGGTTCGCTAGACTAAAGTGGAGAATGGTATTGTAGTGGCTTAATGGCTCCAAATCCAAATTGGTTGAAGAGGTCAAGATAGAGCAATACCTTGACCCCGTCTTGCTTAAGTTGAATGCTTTGGTGGAAGATGGTGAAGTGGAGGTTTCTCCCAAGGGGGAGATGGTGTCCTTAGTTTCTAAGGTAGGCTATGTGTTCTTTTGTTAATGATTAGGTTCACTTGAAAGTACCACCCATAAAAGGGTGTGATCTGATTTGGCAAGAAAGGGAATTGAGCCTAAGGTTTGTCGATCCTTATCGAGTGTTGAGGAGAATTCGTAAAGTTGCTTGTGATTTGGAACTGCCTAAGGGAAATAGATATGGTTCATCCGATCTTTCATGTATCTATGTTGAGCAGATACATTGGTGACCCAAGTGCTATAGAACTCTTTGAGGTTGTGGGTGTTGTGGAGGATGAGTTGACCTATGAGGAGGTCCCAGTGGAGATATTGGATGGACATGTGGAAAGGTTGAGGAACAAAGATATAGCACCCATCAAGGTTCTTTGGAGGAATCGACAGGTCGAAAGCATAACTTAGGGAGCCGTAGCTGACATGAAGAGGTGATATCCATACCTATTTCATTCTATTCAAGCTAAAGATAGCAAACTAAGTCCCTTCTATGATTTCAAGTCTTAAGTCTCAGCCCTTATGTCCTTTTGCATGTATTCATGTTTATGTTGACAAGTCTATAGTGATTTTTAACATTCATGTTGAGATTTTTGAAAATGAAGTTTAAGTATATTTGTTGCACTCATTGTCGGTCTGAAACCTCCATGATTGCTTCTCTTATGTACGTTTCTTTGACATTCGGGGACGAATGTTCTTAAGGGAGAGATATTGAAACACCCCAAAAATGTACTTCAAAAATGCTCATAATTGTAATTTCTATATATCTCCAAATCCATGCGTGATATCAAAAATATGACTTTATATTCTTGTTCAAAGGGCAAAATTGAGTGGGAAATGGGTATAACATGGATCTTAGAAGACCCGTAGCGAAAATTGATTTTCATAAACTTTTCAGGGACAAAAGTTGTCCACGATGGCTCCGCGACACTGACCTATTGAAGAGCAGTGTTGTCACTTCCTTAATTTTTCTTGTTTCGGCCAAGGGCATCGAGGTCATAGCCCCATGCCCCCCTTATGCGTGAAAACACCTATACTTAGCCATTTACAACTCTATATCACTCAGGACCCTCTCAAAACCCTCTCCAAGACAACCTAATTATTTCATCCAAATTCAAGTGTCTTAAGCTTAATTTTGAATCTCAAAAAATCTATTCAAGCTTCAAGTCTCCTTCAAGTCTACATCAAGGAATCCCCAAATTTAAGTATGTGGGTTACATCCATTAGGTCCTTTCACTATGGAGCCTAATCTCCATTTTTATGAAAAATGTATGTTTTCAAGTTGTATTATCTATGGGTATCTTCTATTATGGATTATGAGTATAAATTATGTTGGGGTTTGATGCAATGTTGATTTATTATACATGACTCTATTTCAAGCTTTTACTATGAATGGATTTTGTCTATTGAGATTATGCATGTTTTGAGATATAAAACTATGATCTATTATGAGATTTGATGATGGATTTCAAGATATTCTCTATGAGGGTTTTACTAAATGTTAGTGGCTCGATTTGTATTGAGTTTTCTCATATTATTACACTCTTGAATTGCATGATTTTGAACAAGGATTATACACCCACCAAGTGTTTGATAAAATGTCTTTTCAAGGATTCTTCAAGTTATTGATGATCTATTGCATGATTTTACTAGTCTCTGTTGTTGATTAGTTATTGAGTTCTTATGCTAAGGTCTATGTTCTTATCAATTGTAAATCTACTAGATGGGGTAATGAACTATATTATATTCCTTACCTCTAGTACAAGGCAAATTTCTATGTGAAGGGGTTATGAACTATATTATTTGTCTCATCCTCATGTACGAATTAATACTACTTACTATCTTATATCTACGCGAAGGGGTTATGAACTATGTTGTACGCCTCACCCTCATATAGAGTTAATGCTATGCAATATCTTATATTCACATGAAGGGGTTATGAACTATGTGGTATGCTTCACCCTCATGTGTGATTCAATATTTTGTATTATCTCATGCTTACATGTATGGGTTATGACCTATGATATTTCTCTACCCTCATGTACTATCCATTATCTCATGCTTACATATAGGGGTTATGACCTATGCTACTTCTTTACCCTCATATACTACCAATTACCTACTAGAAGGGGTATGACCTATGCTATATCCCTCACTCTCTTGTACAAGGTATTTGGATAATCTATTCATGTCACTTTATTATGTTACCCCACTTGTGGGATTTCACTGGGTATGTTGTTGTTGTTGTTGTTTCACTTTATTATGTTAAACAAGTTATGTAAGTATAATTATTCTCAAGCATGTTTTATCTTAAGCATTGATTACACATGGCATATTGAGCTTATGTTCTTTAATTATGATTAATGATCTTGTTATTATGGCTTATGATTCTTGTTGAATTACATCCCACATACTTAGTACATTCAAACGTACTAACGCATATTCTATGCCTACATGATATTACCATATAGGGATCGGGGCATCTTTTGATCATCCTCCACGTGGCTAATATGATCCTTGAAGTAAGCTTTGGTAAGTCCTCAAGTCCGAGGACACTATATTTGTTATTCTTGCTAATTTTGAGACTTCCTTATGTTGAACACTTGTTACTATGAGGGTGAGCCCAGAAAGTTTCTTTGCCCCTACTCCATTCCATGTTAGAGCTGTTGTTAGATATTAAGATGTCATTATGTTATGAGCCTGACTCTTGAAATGTTTTATGACTATCAAAAACTTTCCTTAGTCCCATTTCCCTTATTTATATTCTTGTTGTTGTTATTTTGCTTCTGCAACAAAGAATGTATGATTGATATGCTAAGAGGCTTGTTTGGGGTTCCTTCAGATTCTCCATTCGCCATGTCACGTCTAGACCCTAGGTTTGGGTTGTGACACTAAGTGGACTAATATGAACAACAGCCTATAATCCTTTCCGAACTAACTAACCTACAGTCTCAGTCAGCATAACGGGAAAAGTTCTAAATTGAATCACGATATAAGAATCATGCAATAAAACTCACACGCACTTGGCACTGAATACACTGTCAACTAGACTCTAAGATCATGTTTTTTATTACAATTAAGTCCTAACTTTTCTAAATAAAAATTGTTAATCACTAATTTCATGTGATTGTTATCATAACTACCTAACAGCCTATCAATAATCACAAAAATAGGTGGTGTCAATTTTTAACAAAAGCTAACATATACCATAGATTTCAGTATAATATGATACTAGCACTACTTACACATCCTAAACATGTCGGTTTAACAGAAAATTAATGTCCTTAGGGAAAGAACGCAGGCAATAAAACGCCGCAAACACAAAATGAGATAGATATTGGCCTTGGTTACTCAGACGTCGGCCCATAACTACCCACACCCTAATGAAAATCATATGCATTGTCCTCAATACAACAAAATAAATCAAAATATTATATTGGGGTCAAAAAGGGATATACCTGGCGCCTAAACGCTAGTCTTTATCTGCGTGTCACCACCCATAGCCTGTTGGGTGGTCTCCTCAGTAGTGTGTGGCATGTCGGGAGGGTCCAGCACCCCTCATATCTCATTTGCATATGCGTGTCACTCCATTCCATCTATAATAGAGGCTCATCTAGCGGCCTCTACATGCTCTATCTCCAACCTCTCTGCCTTATTTCTTGCAATATCAAGGTTATCAAAATCAAGACAAGGCGTCTTCCTAGAGGCGCAGAATAGAGGCTCATCAGCAAACAAATCAACCACCGCCTCAGAAGTAATATTAGGAATGGGAATCACAAGAAGTGCTAACAACACTGCCCTCATCTTAGTACAAAGTTGTTGGACGTATGCCCAGATACTTATCATATTAGGAGTCTAAGTTGATCTAAGGCTCTGCTCCACGCGCCTCTCAAAAGCATTTATATGTCCATGAAACACTGTAAGTCTCTCGTCAATAGTGGACATAAAATGCACCTAAACGTGTTCCTTAGACTCTAAAATGGCCTTACGAACCCAAGGTCGTATATGTTATAGCAACTGAGTCAACTAGGACTTAGTGTGAACCTCTCATTGTACTAGAGCCTAATCGGCTCCACAGACACGTATACCATGCTTATGGAGAGAGGTCTTGTAGGTACACCTTTTGTACAGTAGTAGGCCCCATCTTGTTTTTAGTATCATCTATGGGGGGCCTCTATCTCTAGACCAGTAGTAGTAGAGGTAGTAGGCTCAGGTTGTGGTGCCGCGACGAATATCTCTCGTAGTTGAACAGGTAAATGCGATGCTCGCCAAATAGCCATAAGATTCTTGTTAGCCTTGATCAGGTTAGCATCCTGGGTCCTCTAAAACTCAATCATCATGCTCATATTATGCTAGATCTCCACCCTTGCCACTATACAGAGATGGTAAAATCAAGCATGAGAATGGGATGGAGGTGGATCTCTTCAGGGCCCGCTCGTGTATATCCTCAACTATCAAATGATCCTAATCTATATCATAGCTAGCAATAATATTGGCAACCAAAACAGCTGGTTCGATGTCAAAGTATTATCTGCCTGGGTCGTCCAGATCTGTGTACGTACAACAGCCCACTAAAACTTACCAGCAAAGCTGAGTGAAGCCTTCACTATCACTTTAGAAATGGATACGTAGTTAGAGTTCTAGCCCATCTCAACTATGTGCTTGGTAATCCATCTCATCAAGGCAGCCTTTCGGGATGCATCTCTCATTAGTGCTCTATCTCCGGTTTTCCCTAAACTATAGTCATACTCAGTTGTGGTCATAGGGGCCTGGTACTGGACCAAATAACAATCATCGGATGGTGGTCTTCGATATGTCGATGGGGACCCCATATACCATTATCTGTATCTACCGAGGTTGTTCAAGGAACTTCACCTTTTTCAAGGTCACCTCAATGATGGTCATAGCATATGATGCATAGAACTCATGAACAAGGGCCAGGGAGTACTTCACCGATAGGGCTTCTGACCAATCCAAGTTATACTGCGTCATGGTGTTCCGGAGCATGGGAGTACGGTCAAGCCCAGATGTAATAATTTGTGGTTCCTCAAATATGATCCTGGCCTATCAACTCACTTGTCTTGTTGAATGTCCTCTCGGTGTGTATCTTTCATATACCAAACATAACATCAACAGTCAATCTAGCTAGAGGAGTTGATGGGTGCTGGGGTGGACTCTATGGACTTAGACCCTGACTCCCCACCTGAATTGGAGTCATCTCCATCTCCTAACCCTAATCGACACCTCTCACCAAAGTCTTTCATCTAAATCGAGATGCTTTGCTGGGCACCTTCCTCCTCAGACTAGAAAAGCCATGCAACTATGGCATGTGTCTGGGCCAGCACTATCTGTCTAGATGTTGCCATAGTGTGTTGTCACTCAACGCCCTTATCTATCTATAGGTTGAGCTCTTCTACTGATCCACTGGCCTGAGGACTAACCTCTATATCTATAGTCTCATCATATAGTCGAGTCTGCATGGTCTGTATCACATATTTCTTTGATCTAGGAGCCATAGTACCTAAAATCACTAAAATACACATATATATGAGTCTTATGAATACAGAAAGAGCAATAGTACCTAAAAGACTAAAATACACACACACGTGTATATGTATGTAT
>JAABOM020109111.1:0-24628 GCA_011800125.2 Solanum clarkiae
AAACTAATTCGATTTTTCAATTCGGTGTCGGGTGGGGTGTGGTGGGGCGAGCAAAAAAATTAACTTTTTTAATTATTTTTTATTGGGACGAGCATAAATATCGAAAAATTAAAAAATCGAACCAAACCAAACTAATTCAATTTTTTGATTCGTTTTCGGGGTGGGATGAGGCAGGCCAAAAAGATTATTTTTTAATTTTTTTATTGGGGCGGGCATAAAAATACCAAAAAATTAAAAAATGGAACCAAACCAAACTAATTTGATTTTTTGGTTCGGTGTTGGGGTGGGGTGGGGCAAAAAACATTAACTTTTTTTTAGTTTTTCATTAGGCGGACATAAATATCAAAAAATCAAAAAATTGAATCAAATCAAACAAATTTAATTTTTCGGTTTGGTGTCGGGGAGGGGAGGGGAGCAAAAAAAATTATTTTTTTTTATTTTTTTATTGGGATGGAGCATAAATACCGAAAAATCAAAAATCAAACTAAATCAAACTAATTTGATTTTTCGATTCGGTGTAGGTGTTCTTTTTTCAAAAGTTCTATTATTCAATTTGGTGTAGGGGTCTCAAATCTTTGGTATGTCGAAGAACCAAACTTTTATTTTAAAAATTAAAAAAAAATTTATTTTAAAAAATAATTATTTGGTAGTAGGGTTGGGGTGATTGGGATTGACTTAATAATCTAGCTTTGATTTAATCTTTTTTGGCTTCAAGAGAATAAAGTGTGTTGGAACCATTCTTATCTAAACCATATTTGACCAAGTCCATATTTACCCATATTTTATATGGATGGATTGTGATCCAATCCATTTTGGTTCAATCCATATTCAATCCATCCAAATCCAATCCAATCCACTTATTCGCCACCTCTAGTTATGTTTATCTATTGATTTTAAGATGATTTAAGCTTTAAAATATTATATTTCATCATTTTTATGAATCTATTATTATGCACGTCTCTTTCAAAAGCTTGTTTGAGCACGGGTAGTTTATACATGATTTTAAATATGGATTTAATTATGAATTTACTTCAATTTCATGTTATTCTATTGATTTTAGATTGAATCTCAATTACTCATTCCATTTTCACATTATTCATAGCATATGCATTCATGTTCATGATATTTTATGGAAATTATGAAGTGGGTTAAGCCCAATTATGTTCTACGCTATATTTTTGATAGATATTGGTTATGACAAGGATGTGATCAGATTATGTCTATGATTATGGCTCTGGGAGCATTTTGGGTGCTTGGACCATTATGTATATATGAATGAGCTATTCCTATGCATGAATCTTATGAATTATGATTATGATTTGGCATTTGACCCTAAGTATGAATTATTATGAATACTATTTGGCCTTTAGGCCTAAGAATGCATTGAAATATTTTGATGAGACTTACTCCTCTTGAAAGCATGTATATGTATATTATGAGTATTCTTGTGAGATGACGACTTAGCACCTGTGGATTGAGGGAGTACTCTCTTTCCTACAACTATGTGCCTAATATAGGGTATGTGAAATCCTATCCAAAATGGGACATGTTCCCATAAGGAAGGTTGCTTCATAGGAAATGGAATAGGTTCCCGTAAGGTGAAGTATAATGTGACATGATATGCTATATGTGGAAATCCTATCTGAAATTGGATATGTTCCTATAAGGAAAATGAAATATGTTCCCGTAAGGTGGAGTATGGTTTACCTTTGGCAAGTAGACCACCTCTTTACCGATGAGGGGATTTCATCGGGATTCCAAGTAATAGCTCGCTTGGTCTTACTCATGTCGGTTAAGGTCACATCCCCAATATATATATATATATATATATATATATATGTATATATATGAGCATTATTTGCATTTCATGCATCATGAATTTCATAGCATCTTATTATACTACATTCCTTGCTATATATATTTCTTTCTATATCATGTGCCCTTGTCATCTAACATCGTATATAGGTTTTACTAAGTTACATGCATTGCATCCCGCATACTTAGTACATTCAAACGTACTAATGCATACTCTTACTATATGATTTCACCATATAGAGACCGAGGGCTTTGATCATCCACCGTTTGACGTTTAGCTCAGATTCATAGTATATTTGTAGTGGTGAGTCCTATCTTCCAAGGACGATCCACCAACTATCTACCTTTGTTGCTTTCATTTCCTTAGGTATTTGAGGGTTAGTCTGGCGAAATGTCTTGGCGCCCGACCCATCTATGTAGAGGAATTATTGGACACCTTGTGAACTTTCTTATGTTTATGCTATGTGTTATGACAAAAGTCTATGTTATGGGTTAGCTATCTTTGACTATCGTTACGTGAGTTGGTTATGTGATTTATGGCTTGGCTATATGTTATGGTAGAAAGATCCTAAGTCCTGAATTGTCCCATAGAGTGACTCCGACTTTCCCGCCCTGTAAAACTATGTGCTTATTTTGTGTATGCTTCCGAACCAATGATATGAGCTTTGGTATCTTGAGGCTTGATTAGGGACCCTCGGGGTCCCATTCGTTGTGTCATATCTAGGCCCTAGGTCTGGATCATGACAAAGATGGTTTCAGAGCCCTAGGTTTGTAAATGATCCTCAGAGCCCAAAATGTCGCGTCAAGTAGAGTCCTGTTTATGGGCTTGAAGTGCACTATGCCTATAAGTGGGAGGCTATGACAACATTTTAGGAATTACCTCACTTCTTCATGTCTTATGTTGTGTTGTGAAGAGTTGGTTTAGCTCTTGACCTTCATGGTATCATTGCTCTGTTACAGAAGATGCCTCGTGGTAGACTTGCCCCGACTAATGAGGGTCAAGTACCTCTAGGGCCTATGGATGAGCCTATCTCTAATGGTGAATTCTGTACGGCAGTTGCCATGCTTTCTCAAGTGGTAACTACTCAGACTAGGCAGGCCAATCTTCCTCAAGATCCTACTCCAAATATTAGGGTGAGGAATTTCACTCGGATGAATCCTCCAGAGTTCTTTGGGTCTAAGTCTTACGAGGATGCTCAGGATTTCATTAGTAAGCTCTTCAAAGTATTGAATGTCATGGGTGTTACTTCTGAGGAGACGGCTGAACTAGCTGCCTATCAGTTGAAGATCGTAGCACAAGTATGGTATACTTAGTGGTCTATGGAGAAGGTTTGTGCTGATGCTGTTAACTGGAAAGAGTTCAAGCTTGTCTTTTTGGATCGTTTCTTCCAATTTGAGCTTAGGGAAGCCAAGATGACTATTTATCAACCTTAAGCAAGGTAATATGGGCGTGAGGGATTATGCCCTCAAGTTCATTAAGCTCTCGAAGTATGGTTTTACACTTTTGGATGATCCTCGTGCAAGAATGCACAAGTTCGTCTCCGGTATCTCTGACTTGCTTATACAAGAATGTCATATAACCATGCTTATTCGGGATATGGACACCTCTAGAGTTATATTTTATGCCGAACAAAGCAAATGGGAGAAACTCTAGTGGAGGAGAGTGCATGATCCTAAGAGGGCCCATTTTGATGGTGGGTTCCCAACTCTCGAGGTGGTGGTTTTTGTTGCTTCTAACAAGGCCAAGATTTGGGTGATCGGGTTGCTAATGCTAAGGTTCCTCCCCCTAAGGAATCAGTTGGTGGAGGTCAGGGATGCCCTCTATATGGTAAGTGTCGGAAAACCCACATGGGCGAATGTTGGAGAAATATAGGCGCTTGCTTTGGATGCGGTGATAAGAACCACAAGGTTGCTGATTGCCTCGAGAATGTTTGTAGAGGACAAGGCTAGGTGGTTCAAGGGGGAAAAGGTCAGTTAAGAGTTCCTCAAGGTGTTTCTCTGAGGAACAATAGGTCCTATGCTCTTCATGCATGTCAGGAGGTTGAGGAGGCTCCGAATGTTGTGACCGGTACTTATCCAGGTGAAAACTTGTCTTATGTCACTCCTCTGTTGGCTGTTAAATTTTGTTTGAGTCCAGAAATTTCGAGGATCCTTACTCAGTCTATACTCCCGTTAGTGAATCCATTGTTGCATATAGGGTCTATCGTGGTTATCCTATTTCTATGTCGCATAAGGTATTTTCGTGTGATCTTTTGGAACTTGAAATGTATGATTTTGATGTGATTCTAGGGATGGATTAGTTTCATGCATCATATGCCTCTATAGATTGTAGGACCTGGAAGATCAAGTTCCAACCTCCCAGTGAACCCGTTCTTGAATTGAATGGTAGTGACTCTGCTATTAAAGGTCGGTTTATTTCCTACCTCAAAGCTCGACAAAAGATCTCCAAGGGGTGTATATATCATATTATGAGGGTAAAGGATGTGGAGTTTGAATTACCTAGTCTTGAGTCCGTTCCAGTGGTGAATGAGTTTCTGGATGTGTTTCCCAAGGACTTGCCTGGTATTCCTCCCGAAAGGGAGTAGACTTTGGCATAGAGCTTCTTCTAGATACTTAACCTATCTCTATTCCCCCTTGTCCTAAGGATCAGTTGAAAGATTTGTTATAAAAGGGTTTCATCAGGCCAAGTATATCTCCATGAGGTGGTCCGGTGTTATTTGTAAGGAAGAAAGATGGGTCTCTTCAGATGTGTATCGAATATAGGCAATTGAATAAAGTGACCATTAAGAAGAAGTATCTATTGCCTAGAATCAATGACTTGTTTGACCAACTTCAAGGGGCTACTCACTTTTCGAAGATTGATCTCCATTCCTAGTAAATCAGTTAAAGGTTAGAGAGTGTGATATCCCCAAGACAATCTTTCGCACAAGGTATGGGCACTTTGAGTTTGCGGTGATGTTGTTTGGCCTAACTAATGCTTCGGCCATGTTTATGGATATTATGAATCAAGTGTTCAAGCCATTCCTTGATAGTTTTGTGGTTGTCTTCATTGATGATGATCTCATCTATTCCCGGAGTGAGGGGGAGCATATAGATCATTTGAGGTTGGTTTTGCAAACCTTGAGGGAGAAGAAGTTGTATGCCAAATTTCGCAAATGCGAGTTTTAGTTGAGTGAAGTTATTTTTTTGGGTCATGTGGTGACTGGTGATGGTATAAAGGCGGATCCAAAGAAGACCGAAGTGGTAAAGAATTGGCCTAGACCGTTGGCTCCTTAAAGCATTCGAAGCTTCCTTGGCTTAGTGGGTTATTATAGAAGGTTCATTAAGGGGTTCTCCTCTATTGCATCTCCATTTACTAAGTTGACTCAAAAGAAGGCTAAGTTTGTATGGTCGAATAAGTGCGAGAGGAGTTTCCAAACTTTGAAGGATCAATTACATTGGCTCCGGGTTAACTCTATTAATAGTTTGGATGGGTTTGTAGTTTATTGTGATGCTTCTCGAATTGGGATGAGTTGCATTCTTATGCAACATGGTAAGGTGATAGCTTATGCATCAAGGCAATTAAAGGTGCATGAGCATGATTACCCAACTCATGCCCTTGAGTTGGCAGTGGTGGTTTTTGCTTTGAAAACTTGACGGCACTATTTGTACGGGGTACATGCTGATGCTTTCACTGATCATAAGAGCTTGCAATATGTGTTCACTCAAAGGGACCTTAACTTGAAATAAAGAAAATGGTTGCAACTCCTAAAGGATTATGATGTGAGTGTTCTTTATCACCCCGACAAGGCAAATGTGGTAGCCGATTTTCTTAGTAGGCTTTCTATGGGAAGCGCGGCTCATATTGAGGGGGGAAAAAGGAGTTGGCAAGGGATGTTCACCGTTTGGCTGAATTGGGTGTTAGAGTGGCCAATTCCAATGATGGTGTTGTACATGTTCTAAATGGGGCCGAATCGTCGATGGTTCTTGATGTGAAGGCTAAGCAAGATTTAGATACATCCTTGGTTGAATTGAAGAAATTGGTTGCCGAAAAGAATATTGAAGTTTTCTCTCAAGGGGGACATGGTGTACTTCAGTATCAAGACTGGTTATGTGTTTCAGATGTGGATGTACTTAAGGAGATGATCAAGAACGAAGCCCATAATTCTCATTATTCTATTCACCTGGGCTCTACTAAGATGTATCGAGATTGGAAGGAGGTGTATTGGTGGCATGGTATGAATAATGACATAGCCAAGTTTGTATCCGAATACCCAAATTATCAGCAAGTGAAGGTGGAGCATCAAAAACCCAGAGGGTTGGCTCAAGACATTGAGATCCCTACTTGGAAATGGGAAGATATAAATATGGACTTCGTGGTCGGGTCGCCTCAGACTCGGAAACAACTTGACAATATTTGGGTTATTGTCAACCGAATGACTATATCGACTCATTTCTTAATGATTAAGACTACTTTTGGTGCCAAATACTATGCAAAGTTGTACATCTGAGAGTTGGTAAGGTTGTATGGTGTACCTAGGTCTATTATATCGGATCAGGGTACCCAATTCACTTTGCACTTTTGGTGATTGTTTCAAAGGGGACTTGGTACTAAGGTCAAGTTGAGCACCACCTTTCATTCAAAAACCGATGGGCAAGACGAGAGTATGATTCAAAATTTGGAGGAAATGTTGAGGACTTATGTGTTGGAGTTCAAAGGAAATTGGGATGACCATCTACAACTTCTCGAGTTTGCTTAAAATAATAGCTTCCATGCTAGCATTGGTATGGCACCGTTTGAGGCTTTATATGGTAGGAACTGTAGATCTCCGATGGGGTGGTTTGAGTTAGGAGAGGTGGATTTGATTGGCCGGTACTTGGTAATGGAGGCTATGGAAAAATTGAAGTTGATTAGAGAGAGGTTGAAGACAGCCCAGAATTGCCAAAAGTCCTATTCGGATGTTAGGATGAGAAATCTTGAATTCCAAGTTGGGGATTAGGTGTTTGTGAAAGTATCACCTATGAAGGCAGTGATGTGTTTTGGCAAAAAGGGGAAGCTAAGTCCCCGGTATGTAGGCCCTTATGAAGTTATTGAGCAAATTGGGAATGTGTCATATAGGGTGGAGTTACCCCTGGGTTTGAGTTCTATTCACCTGGTATTTCATGTATCTATGTTGAGAAAGATGGTTGGTGATCCTAACACCATCGCACCTTTGGAGGGTATTGAGGTGGAAGAGAACTTATTCTATGAGGAGGTTCCGATGGAGATTTTGGATAGACAAGTGAAATGACTCTGTAATAAGGATGTAGCTTCGGTGAAGGTTGTTTGGAGGAACCAACATGTGGGGATCACTATATGGGAGACAGAGTTGGACACGATGAAGCGATATCCCCATTTCTTCCAATCTACTCAAGCCTAAGGTATTAGGTTCTTCCTTCTGTAATTGGCTCCAATCCTTTCCTTCTCGAGTCTCTTCGCACGACATGCTTACATGTGCATTAAAATGGTTTTTTTGTGATGTTTTGAATGATTCTATTTCATTTTGACATTAGATTTAATGTCTTTATGATTTTCAAATGGTGAACTATGCATGGTATATTGTGTTTGGAAGTTTCATGTTCTAATTCAAGCCTTTCAAGCCTTGTTGTTGCATATTTGAGGACGAATATTCCCAAGGGGGAGAAAATGTAATGACCCGGATATCGTATGACGTCGTTGGAGCTTGAGAAATCTCGTTTCGGGCAAAATTTGGAGCAAGTGCTGTCTCCAAGAGAGAACACATGACCAATGTGAGGTCACACGAGTTTTGTGGCCTCAAGTGAGACCACACTTGGCCTCAAATTTTGATTGTTGGCCTTGGTGTGGTGTAACAAGCTAAGGCACACATCACTGGCATCCCATACGAGCCATGTAACACTTCACGGATCATGTGGAGGAGCCGTGGAGTGGCCTAAGCTTGAAAACCCCATCATTGGGGCTAAGTGAGGTGCCACGCCAGTCACTATGGTCGTGTGGCATGGGACGGGTCATGTGGCCCTCCGTGAAGCCTTCGGAGTGAAAATATTCTAACTATGGAATCACCATCTCATAACTTTCTGCGAAATTTTCTATATTTAGGGAGATGGGAACACCGCACGGACCGTGTGGCTTTACACGGCTCGTGAAAGGTGTACGTTTGGTGGGCTTGTGCGAAAAATTCTAAGTGTTGGTTCATGATCAAAATTTCCAGAAACGTTTCTAGTTTCTAAGTGTTGTTTCATAGGCACTCCACACGGACTGTGGAGTGCTACACAAGCCGTTTGGCCTCAAGTTAAGTGACTTCCGGTGAATTTTCCTCCGATTGATTAATGGAATTTTTATAAATCTGGTTATTTTCTATTAGTCTTTTTAGGATTCCTATGCTATTTCATGGTCATCTAAAGAACTTTAACCTATTTCAAACATTCAAACTTACTCCTTATAATTTGAACTCTCTCAAAACAACTCTAAAAAAGAACTCTTGGGAATTTCAATATTTGGAGCTAGGGAACTCAATTCATCTTCAAAATCTTTGGGGATTTCATCATCTTGGTAAAGGTATGTGGATTTTCATCCTTGGTTACTTCCAAACTATTTTCAAGAAATCTACATGAATTTTTCTTACTTTAATTTGGGGTTTTAAATATTATGATTCCTTAAATTCCAATAATGAATGGGTTACGTTTATTTGTTGATTTTAATATGATTTAAGCATTGAAATATTGAATTTCATCATTTTTATGAATCTATATTAAGCATTCCCCTTTCAAAAGCTTGTTTGAGCATGGATGGTTTATACATGATTTTAAATATGGATTTTATTATGAATTTACTTCAATTTCATGTTATGCTATTGATCTTAGATTAATCTCAATTACCCATGTCATTCTCACATTATTCATAGCATATGCATTCATGTTCCTGAGAATTTATGTAAATTATGAAATGGATTAAGCCCAACTATGTTCTACGATATATTTTTGATAAGATATTGGTTATGACAAGTATGTGATCACATTATATCTATGATTATGGCTCTAGGAGCATTATGAATGCTTCCACCATTATGTATGTATGAATGAACTATTCTTATGCATGAGTCTTATGAATTATGACTATGATTTGACATTTGAGTCTAAGTATGAATTATTATGAATAATATTCGGCCTTTAGGCCTAAGAATGCATTGAAATTTTTGATGAGTCTTACTTATCTTGAAAGCATGTATATGTATATTATGAGTATTCTCGTGGGATGACGACTTAGCACTAATGGATTGAAGGAGTGCTCTCTTTCCTAAAACTATTTGCCTAACATAGGTTTTGTGAAATCCTCTCTGAAATAGGATATGTTCCCGTAAGGAAAGTTTCTTCATACCAAATATGATAGGTTTCCGTGAGGTGAAGTATAATGTGACATGATATTCTATATATGGAAATCCTATCTTAAATGGGATATGATCCCATAAGGAATTCATAGGAAATAAGATGTGTTCCCGTAAGGTGGAGTATGGTTTACCTTTGGCAAGCAGACCACCTATTTACCGATGAGGGGATTTCATCGGGATTCTAAGTAATATCTCACTTGGTCTTACTCATGTTGGTTAAGGTCACATCCCCAATATATATATATATATATACGAACATCATTTGCGTTTCATGCATCATAAATTTCATAGCATCTTGTTATACTTTATTCCTTGCTATATATACCTCTTTCTATATTATGTGCCCTTGTTATCTAACAGCGTATTCAGGTTTTGGTAAGTTACATGCATTACGTCCTGTATACTTAGTACATTCAAACATACTAACTCATACTTTTTCCTACATTATTTCACCATGTAGAGACCGAGAGATTTGATCATCCACCGTTTGACGTTTAGCTCGGAGTCCAAGTATACTTGTAGTGGTGAGTCCCATCTTCCAAGGATGATCTACCATCTATTTACCTTTGTTAATTTTGTTTATTTACATATTTAAGCGTGAGCCTGGGGAAATGTCTTGGCCCCCGACCCATCTATGTAGAGGCATTGTTGGACACCTTGTAAACTTCCTCACATTTAATGCTATATGTTATGACTAAAGACTAAGTTATGGGTTGGCTCTATCTTTGACTATCATTAGATGAGTTGGTTGTGTGATTTATGGCTTAGCTATATGTTGTGATTGAAAGATCCTAAATCCCGAATTGCCCCATAGAGTGGTGCTACTTTCCAGCCTCGTGGAACTTTATGTTTACTTTGTGTATGCTTCCAAACCAAATATGTGAGTTTTGGTATCTTGAGGCTTGATTGGGGACCCATGGGTTCCTATTCATCGTGTGTATCTAGATCCTAGGTCCGGGTCACGATAGTGTAATACCTTAGAATTCCCTAAACTAAGGTCTGTATCATTCTTCTCATATATCATACTGAGTGATTCTAAACTCGAATATAGGTATAAAGACTATTCTATAGTGGGACAGTAGATTTGAGATCAATAAAGGTCAAAAAAATCTTTTAATACAAAGTTAAGTTAAAACCTTCCTTATCGATTAAGTTTCGACATGAAATTCTATGAAATTAGGTGAATCAAATAAATTCAAGGTTGTGAATGTATGATAAGTGTAACACCACATAAAATTACTAAAACAACCCTAGAACAGAGATGTGCGTGTAGTGCATCTTCCCATGCTCTGTTTGCAAATTCGAGACCAGATATGCAATTAGCATGAAAAATTGAGTCCGAAAATGGTCTCTTTCGGATTTGAGAACAAGCAGATCGATAAATAAATTTTTGATCCGAGAAGAAAAATAGTGGTTGTGCATGCCGAAGGCGCGATGCGCCTAAGATGCAGACATGTTTTTTTTTTATTTTTTTCGATGGGAATATAAAACTTATTCTGAAATTTTTGGGAAGAAATTATACAGGTCCACACCCCATCCCCATCACGGACTGGGCACTTTTCTGAGTAAACCTTTTCTTCTTAATTTGAGGGGCATTCTAGTCAATCCCCAACCCCTCCTAAACTCAAAACATAATCAAATTTGATCGTTTTGATGCGTAAAAGGGATCTTAAACCTAATTCTAGGTCCTTTTTTAAACACTTGAAAGACTAGGTCTTGAGAGAGGAGAAGAGGGAAGCGTTGATTGAAGAATTCAAAAGCAATTCTTGGAGTTGATTGTTGATAGCTTCACCTCAGGCATTTAAGGCTAAACTAAAAGCATGATATTAGTCTCTCATGTTCCCCATAGATGATCATAGAAGAATTGAAAGTCTAATGTGTCTACATACATGATTCTTGAATGTTTCTTGAAGATTTTCTTGAAAATTTATGTTAATTACATGTACTTTCTTATGTTGATGATTATCATAAACTTATTTTCTTAAATTAAATATTTTTCATGAGATATTATAACCCTATATGTTAATTACTAAAATCATGCATGAAATAAGATAGGGATTAAGTCTAGAGCGTTGATTGAGAATGTTGATAGAGATTGTGATTGTGAATGCGAGAATGATGATAGATTGATAATATTTTATGGTCTATGAGTCTTTCCAAATGAACTCTAATGATTTTTCTATTCGATTGCTTCCTAATGATTGTTCTAAGCCTTGAGATGATGATTAGGATGTTGATGGGTGAGATGATTAGAGTCTCTATGAGACTGGTTAAAAGATAGTGACTCCATGAGGCTAATTGAGATAGTTTCATTGGATAGATTTTTTATGGGCATTGAGACATGGGAGGAGTATCTAGTACTGAAAGAGTGAGAATTAACCCAACTCGTACTGGTCAAACTATATAGCCAAGCGTAGGTGAGGATTTGTATAATCACATTACATTGTGGTTCCCTCTTGATAGAGTCCCCGAAACAATAGAGGACTCGTTGGATGGTGGTCCCTAGAGGATTCAATTCATTTCCTAACTGGAAAGTACGGAATGGCTGTGGCAACATCATCAAGATTGTTGTACAATCACTGGCTTATAAGTGATTGTTGTCGGATAAGAGAAACTCCTAGAAAGTTCCTACCTTGAGTACTCTGAGTCGAGATAAGATGAGATGAGACAAGATGAGACGGGCTGAGATGAGCCTGATTTGATTGATGAGGTTAGATGGTGGATGAGTCACTTTTCTACTCTTTATTCTTGCTTTAGATAAATAATTGACATGTTGATTTTTTACTATCCTTGATGTTGATTGTTGTTCTATATTAGTCTATTTGTTTCGGTTTCATTCAGCAATTTTACATACCATACATTCCATGCACTGATGCCATTCGGCGCTTCATCATTTTATGATGCAGATACAAAGGATAGAGATCATCAGCAGACATATCATTGAGGATCTAGGAAGTTCAATAGATCTGTGAGCCTTTCTTACTTTAGAGGATCCATTATGTTATTTTTATCTTACTTTAGAGTTAGACATTTATTAGCTTTATTTTGATTGGGGTAGCCATGGGTCTGTCATTGGCACCACTTGATAGTGATAAAGGCTTTACAGACTAGAGTCAGATATTGATGGTTAAGATTGTAAGTCAGTTCTTTCTACTAGCCTTTCATTTATACCATTATTTCTAATTTGATAGATGTGCCCATTTATATTTCTTATGTCTTCAATTGATTAGTATAATGTATGAACGAATAAATGTGATGAGGCCATGTCGTTCACTTGGGGACTGGCAATAGTCTCCAGGTTCTGACCACGTCTTGGGTCCCCTCCCGGGGCGTGACAAACTTGGTATCAAAGCAGGATTTCAAGTTTCCTAGGGAGTCTATGAAGCCGTGTCTAGTAGAGTCTTATTTATTGGTGTGTTGTCAATCACACTTGATAAGCAGGAGGCTGTAGGACATCAGGAATTGTTTCCCTTCATTTATGTTCTAAATCGTGCTACAAAGTTATGCTCTATGAAAGTTATATTCTAATTTGTTCTTTGCGCGTTGCAGAATTATGATCATGCCTCATAGAAGAGTCGTCAAAGTTAAAGTACGTCCTACCAGATAGAATGTCAATCCACCTGAGCCTCAAGGACGTGAGAAGCCCGTGGAACAAGCTGTCCCTATTGCACAAGCCCTGCAAGATGAGGTCTCTAATGCTGAGTTGTGCCAGGCTATTCAAACTCTAGCCTAGTCCATCATAGTACCTATTGCAAGACAAGGAGCAGGTTGACACGATGCCCATGAAACTTCTACAGTTCGGGAATTCTTAAGGATGAATCCGCTTGAGTTCACAGGGTCTGCATCTACTAATGATCTTGAGAACTATGTGGAGGAGCTTTTAAAAGTGTTCCAAGTGATGCATGTGGCCGATGATGATAGAGTGGAACTGGTTGCTTATCAACCAAAGGGAGTGGCTCGACTTTGGTATGATCAATGGCAGAAGGGTAGACGAGAGGATACCCCTATGCTGACTTAGGCTATGTTAGAGTAAGCTTTCTTGGAGCGCTTCTTCCAAAGGGAGCTAAGAGAGGCAAAGGTAAGAGAGTTCTTAAACTTAAAGCAAGGCTCTATAACTGTGCAAAAGTATGAGATGAAGTTTACACAACTATCTCGCTATGCTCCAAACATGGATGCTGATATGATAGGGAGGATAGGAATGTATGTTAAGCGGTTGAATAGAGGGCTGAAGAGAGATGGGAGGGAGCAATGCTTGTGAGTGATATGGACATTAGGAGACTGATGACATTTGTAAAACAAGCTGATAAGGAGAGGAAGAATGATAGAGAGGAGTTTAGAAGTAAGAAAGCTAAAACATCCAGCCATGAGATTGGGAAGCAAGGTAATGGTAATCGATTTCTAGTACCATCATCTTCTAGTGCACCTGCGCTTAGAGTCAAAAATGATCAGAGGTACCAAAACTTTGGAGGCTGTAGGTCTTAGTCACAAGTTAGTATGGCTCAAGGTTCACGAGGTAAAACACCATGTGGTACATATGGCAACTTACACGTGGGTAAGTACCATGAGGGGAGTGATGTATGTTTCAAGTGTGGCCAAGTAGGTCTCTATTATAAAGTTGTCCACTATGGACTGACTAGGCCAATCTCTTGCACCAACCCCCCCCCCCCCCAGCTAAGGGATATCAGAGAGGTTCTTTGTTAGGTGCAAGCAGGGACACTAACCGTTTGTACACCATGGGTAGTCGATATGATCAGGAGAACTCCCCCAGATGTTGTGATGGGTATTCTTTGAATCTTTTCTATTGATTATTATGTACTGATAGATCTTGGTTCCACATTATCTTTTGTAACTCCTTACGTGGCCAGTAGATTTGGTAGAACCCTTGAGAGTCTTCTTGAACCCTTTGATGTTTCCACTCCAATGAATAAGTCTATTTGGGCTGGGAGAGTCTATAGAGCATATGTAGTGTCCATCCATCATAGGATACTATCATTGATCTGATTGAGTTAGATATAATTGATTTTGATTTTATGCTTGGCATTGATTGGCTCCACACCTGTTATGCCTCCATTGAGTGTAGAGCCCGAACCATTAAGTTCCAATTCTCGAATGAACCAGTTCTAGAGTGGAAGGGGGTGATCTATAGCACCTAAAGGAAAGTTCATGTCATATCTTAGAGCCAGAAAGATGATTGCTAAGGGTTGTATCTACCACCTTGTAAGAGTTAAATCTGATGATGTTGAGTCTCCTACCTTTTGAGCTAGTCCCGTTTGTGAATTAGTTTCCAAAAGTGTTTACCAAGGATCTGCACGAAGTCCCTCCTTATGGAGAGATCGACTTTGTGATTGATGTTCTTTCCGAAACCTAGCCTATCTCAATTCTAGCTTATAGGATGGCCCACCAGTTGAGTTGAAAGAGTTGAAGGAACAACTGAAAGATTTGTTAGAGAAGGGCTTCATAAGGCCGAGTGTTTCTCCTTAGGGTGCCCCTATCCTATTCATGCGAAAGAAAGATGGGTCTCTCATAATGTGCATTGACTATAGGTAACTGAACAAGGTCACTATAAAGAATAAGTATCCTCTCCAAAGGATAGACAATTTTTTTGACCAACTACAATATGCTTCTTGTTTTTCAAAGATAGACCTCTGATCTAGCTACCATCAGTTAAAAGTGAGGGAATGTGACATTCCAAATGCAACCTTTAGGACTAGATATGACCATTTTGAGTTCTTGGTCATGTCCTTTGGGTTAATGAAACCACCTGCAACCTTCATGGATTTGATGAATAGAGTGTTCAGATAGTATCTTGATATGTTTATGATTGTGTTTATTGACGACAACTTGGAGTATTGGAGGGATTAAGAGGAGCATGCAAATCACCTCAGAATTATCCTCCAAACACTTAAGGACCATGAGTTGTACGAAAAATTCTTAAATTGTGAATTTTGGCTTAATTCAGTGGCTTTCCTAAGCTATGTTATCTCAGGAGATGGTATTCGAGTGGATGCTCAAAAGATTGAAGCAGTTAAGAACTGGCCTAGACCTACCTCTCCAAATGACATAAGGAGTTTCATGGGTTGGCAGGCTACAACTATAGATTTGTTGAAGGATTTTCTTCCCTATCAGCACCATTGGCTAAGTTGACTCAGAAAAGGGTGAAGTTTCAATGGTCCGATGAATGTGAGAAATATTTCCAAGAATTAAAGACTAGACTGACAACTGCATTAGTTCTAACCGTGCCCAATGGAACAAAGGACTTTGTGATCTATTGTGATTCTTCGAGAGTTGGATTAAGATATGTGCTGATGCAGAGAGGGAAAGTGATAGCCTATGCTTCCAGATAACTTAAGATCCATGAGAGGAATTATCCAACCCATGATCTTAAGTTGGCAAGGGTGGTGTTTGCACTTAAAATCTGGCACCACTACTTGTATGGAGTACATGTTGGTGTGTTCACCGACCACAAGAACTTACAGTATGTCTTCAGTCAGAAAGAGCTTAACCTACGACAGAGAAGATGGTTGGAGTTTCTCAAGGACTATGATATGATTATTCTCTACCCTCCAGGTAAATCTAACATTGTTTCTCTGACGCTCTTAGCAGGTTGTCAATGGGTATCACAACCCATACCGAGGAAGAAAAGAAGGAGTTAGCAAAAAATTGTATCGATTGGATCAATTAGGAATTCAACTTAAGGAGAATGATGAGAGAGGAATTAATGTTCAGAACGAGTCTGCTTCATCTTCGGTGGCTGAGGAGAAACAAAAGCAAGATCGAGATCCTTTCATTCTCCAATTGATGGAGGTTATCGACAAACAAAAAGTGATGGTCTTCTCCAAAGGGGGAGATGGGTTGTTGAGATACCAGAGTAGATCATGCGTTCCAGATATTTATGGTATTCGAGATAGAATCATGGCTGAAGCCTAAAGCACTAGATATTCCATTCATCCTAGATCTACCAAAATATACCATCACTTGAGAGAAGTCTATTAGTGGAGTGGAATGAAGAGGGATATTGCTGAATTTGTTTCAAAGTGCCCAAATTGTCAGCAAATGAAAGTTGAACATCAATACCTATGTCGATTAGCTCAGAACTTTGAGATTCCTGAATGGAAGTGGGAGATGATCAATATGGACTTCATTACTGGTCTACCGAGGTATCAAAAGCAACATGATTCAATAAGGGTGATTGTGGATAGGATGACCAAATTGGCTCACTTCTTAGTAGTTAAGACAACCAATTTTGGAGATTGTTCCAGAAAGAATTAGGTACGAAAGTAAATTTGTGCACAACCTTTCATCCAGAGACAAATGGTCAGGTAGAGTGTACAATTCAGATGTTAGAGAATATGTTGAGAGCCTGTATTCTTGATTTCAAGGGAATTGGGATAGTCACTTACCATTGATTGAATTTTTATATAATATTATGCAAGCGTTCAGATGGCTCCCTACAAAGTTTTATATGAGAGGAGATGTCGGTCGCTGATTCTAAGAGGGAGAAGAAGAGTTGATCAGGCCTTATTGTGTACACCAATCGATTGAGAAGTTTAAGGTCATTAAAGAGAGGTTGAAGACCACACAGAGTCACCAAAAATCCTACAAAGATGTAAGAAAGAGAGATTTGGAGTTTGAGGCAAATGATTGGGTATATTTGAAAGTCTCACCTATGAAAGGTGTCATGAGATTTAGGAAGAAGGGTAAATTGAGTCCACACTGTATTGAACCTTATAGGATTGTGAAGAGGATTGGGAAGGTTGCTTATGAATTAGAGTTGTCTTAAGAGTTAGACGGAATCCATCAAGTGTTCCACGTGTCGATGTTGAAGATATGTTTGGGAGATCCTAACTTGGTGATCCCTGCAGAGAGCATTGGAGAGCAAGATAGCTTGACCTACGAAGCAATTCTAGTCCAAATCCTTAATCGTTAGATTTGTAAGTTTTGAACCAAAGAGATAGCTATCACGACCCAAGCCTAGGGCCTAGACATGACATGGCGAATGGGAACCCGAAGTAACCCAAACAAGCCTTTTAGAAGATTGATTACACATCCTTGATCGTAGAAGTAAAGTAAACAACAAAAAGAATATAAACATGGGAAAAGGGACTAAGGGGAGTCTTGACATTTATAAAGCGTAAAGAGTCAAAGCTTAAAGCATAAATACATCGATAGTTCCAATAACACCTCAAAACATATATTGGAGCGGAGGCCAAGACGCTTTCAAGGTTCACCCTCATAAAGTCAAATATTCAACACAAGAAGTCTTAAGATAGCAAGAAAGTAGATAGCATCCTCGAACATGAGACTCACGAAGCTTGTCTTTGAAGAATCTCACTAGCCTCGTAGAGGATAAACAAGAGGAGCTCCGTTCCCCACATGGTGATATCATGTAGGCAAAAGTATGTGTTGGTACGTTTGAATGTACTAACTATGTGGGATGGAATGTGACCAGACATAAGCCAATATAGTCAAAATGCATAGGAATAGGCATTAGATAAGCATAACCTCAATATGACATGCATGATCAATATTTGAAGTAAAACATGCTTGTAAATCATTCAACTTGCATAGAACATAACACCATGTGTGGGAAGAGACCTCAACTGACACAGAATAAGATCAAGCGAGCTAGAACTTGGAATTGCGATATCGGTAAAGAGTGGTATACTAGCCAAGGTAAGCCATACTTCACCTTTCTAGAGCCTGCCCCATTTCGGAGAAGTAACCCCCTTACGGGAACCTATCCCATTTAGGAAAGGATTTCATGAGAAACATCGCCTTATGGAACCTGTTCGATTTCTGGGAGAATTTCAATAGAGAGTTCACTAAATGGATCCACTAGTATAGTAAGGGTATAACATAATACTATATTGGGACATAGTTCAAGGAAAGAGAGCAAATCCTTCATCCATCGGTGCTAAGTCTAATCCCACGGAATACTTATAATAATCATACTTTAATAATATGCAATGAACATGGAATCATGACATGAGTAGCTCTAACATACTTGACCTCTAATGTGAGCCTGA
The DNA here is from genome assembly GCA_011800125.2 of Solanum clarkiae. Taxonomy (NCBI): domain Eukaryota; kingdom Viridiplantae; phylum Streptophyta; class Magnoliopsida; order Solanales; family Solanaceae; genus Solanum; species Solanum clarkiae. The sequence goes on from JAABOM020109111.1 coordinate 18,227, forward strand.
CTTGAAACATGATGGTAGATCATCTTCAAATATTACCCTTGCATTAACATCAAAGGCTCACAAGAGGAAAAATCTTGAAAATAGAGCTTAACTTCATACTTGTATAATCATAGATAATTTCATGAATTCATAACAAACTTTATATCCCACATTCATCATGAAGTCACTTCACTTACAAAACATGTAGATAACTTGAGAATCCTTGACTTAAACATTTTGTCAGATACTTGGTAGGTGTGCAATGCGAGTTCAAAATCATGCAATTTAAGAGTGAAATAATGTGAGAAAACTTAATATAAATCAACCCACCAACACACTGTAAAACCTTCATGTAAGATACCTTGAAATCCTTCATCAAATCTCATAATAATTCATAGTTTCATACCCCAACAAATGCATAGTCTCAATAGCCAAAACCAATTCATAGTATAAGCTTGATATAGTTAAACTTGCATAATCAATCAATATTTCATAAAGCCCCAACATAATTTGTAATCAAAATCAATAATAACAGATACCCATAAGTAACACAACTTGAAAACATGCAATTTTCATAGAAAGGAAGATTGGGCACCATAGGTGAAAGGACCCAATAGTTGAAACCCACATACCTCAAACTTGGAGATTTCCTTGATAAAGATTTGAATGAGAACTTGAAGCTTGAATGATGTTCTAGAGATCTAGAATTAAGCTTGGGACACTTGAATTTGGATAAAATATTTTTCTAGGTATTAGAGAGGGTTTTGAGAGTGTCTTAAATGATATAGAGTTGAAAAATGGCTAAGTATAGTTATTTTTACACATAGGTGGACATTGGGCCAAGGCCCCAATGCCTTAGGCCGAGATGAAAAATTAAAGGAAAAATAAACACTACTCCGTGATAGGTCCGCATTGCGGAGCCAAGTTGCAGGGCTAAAATACACTGATCGGCGCCCAGTTTGCATCGCGGTCCGGTCGCAGACCAACACTAGATAGGAAAATTTTTGAAAAATTATTTTTCGCTATGTTTTCTCTAAAATCGGAGTACCCATTCCCCACTAAATTTTGTCCCTTGATCATGAATATGGAGTTAAATTTTCAATATCACACTCGGATTTTGAGATATGTGGAAACTACGATTATGAGCATTTCCAAGGCACATTGTTGGGGCGCTTTGGGGTGTTTCAATATCTCCCCCTTGGGAACATTCATCCCTGAATTTCAAAGAAATGCACATAAGAGAAGTAATCATGAAGAATTTGACCCAACTAGAATACAATAATGCACTTAAATACCATTTTCAAAAATCTCAACATAAGTGTCAAAAATCACTATAAACTTGTCAATATAAATATGAATGCATACAAAATAACATGAGGGATGAAACTCAAGACTTGAAATCATATAGGGGACTTAAATTAGTATCTTAGGATTGAGTAGAGAGGAAGACATATAGATATCACTTTCACATGTCCGCCTCGGCTTCCCATGTGGCACTTTCAACTTGTTGGTTTCTCCAAAGAACCTTGATGGAAGCTACAACCTTGTTTCTCAACCTCTTTACTTGTCTATCCAAAATTTCCAACAGAACTTCCTCATTAGTCAAATTATCTTCTACCACACCCATAACATCCAAAGGTACAATAGCACTTGGATTGCCCACATATTTTCTCAACATAGATATATGGAAAACCTGATAAATCATATTCATATCAATGGGCAACTTCAACTCATAGGCCACCTTACCAATCCTCCTTAACACTCTATAAGGACCAACAAACCTTAGTCTCAATTTAACCTTCTTGCCAAATCGAACCACACCCTTCATGAGTGAGACCTTCAAATAGACCCAATCACAAACCTTAAATTCAAGATCGCTTCTCCTCACATTAGAAGAGGTCTTTTGTGTACTTTGGGTTGTTTTAAATATCTCTCTTATGAACCTCACCTTCTCCAAGGCTTCTATGACCAAATTTGGACAAAGCAAAGCCATTTCCCCTATTTCAAACCACCCAACTGGTGATCTTCAACATCTACCACAAAGAGCTTCAAAAGGATCCATACCAATCCTTGAGTGGTAGCTATTGTTGTAAGAAAAGCCAATGAGTAGAAGATGATCATCCTAACTACCCTTAAACTCCAAAACACAACCGCTGAGTATATCCTCAAGAGTTTGGATAGTTTTCTCGGTTTGGCCATCCATTTAAGGGTGAAAGGTCGTGCTAAGCTTAACTCTGGTACCAAGACCTCTTTGGAAGGACCTCCAAAATTGAGAAGTGAATTAGGAACCACAATTCGAAATGATAGACAAGAGCACTCATACAATCTAACCAACTCATGCATATAGAACTTAGCATAATCTTTGGCACCATAAGTAGTTTTGACCAGTAGGAATGAGCCAACTTTGTTATTCTATCCACAACAAACCCATAGAGTCAAAATTCTTTCTAGTCTTAGGCAACCCAGCCATAAAATCCATGTTGGTTTCCTCCCACTTCCAAGTAGGAATCTCTATATGTTGGTCTAGGCCATCCAGCCTTTGATATTCGGCTTTTACTTGTTGGAAATTGTGACATTTGGATACAAATTTTGCAATATCTCTCTTCATATCACCCCCACCAATGCATCTCTCTCAAATCTCTATATATCATTGGAGAATCGAGGTAAATAGAATAGGAAGAATTATGAGTCTCATCTAGAATCTTCTTTCTCAAGTCATCAACACTAGGCATGCACAATCTACCTTGGTGACTAGGAGAACCATCTCCCCCTTCGGAGAAAACCTCCACCTTACCATCTCTCACCAAAGCCTTCAATTCTAACAAGGCAGGGTCAAAATCTTTCTTTGCCTTCACTTTTTCAATCAAGGAAGATTTTTAGGACCATCAATAACTACCACACCACGATTGTCCACTTCCTCCAACCTAACCCCCAATCTAGCCAACTGATGGACTTCCCTAGACACCTCTTTGCCATCATCATCAACATAAGCTAGGCTACCCATAGACAGCCTACTTAGAGCATCGGCCACAACCTTATCTTTGCGGAGGTGATAATACGCACTTATATCATAATCTTTAAGGAGTTGTAACCACCTTATTTGTCTCAAGTTGAGATCTTTTTGGGTGAACATGTATTTGAGACTTTTATGATCGGTGAACACATCAACATGAACCCTATACAAGCAGTGACGCAAAATTTTCAAAGCAAATACCATGACCGCCAATTCAAGATCATGGGTGGGATAATCCTTCTCATGTACCTTAAGTTGTCTAGAGGCATATGCTATCACTGCACCACTTTGCATCCAAACACACCCTAAACCAATTTTTGAGGCATTACAATACACAACAAACCCTTCCAACCCTTTCGGTAGAGCCAAGATAGGAGCGGAAAATAAGCTTATCCATCAAGGTTTGAAAACTCTTTTCACACTCATTGGTCCACACAAATTTTTCCTTCTTTTTGGTCAACCTAGTCATAGGGGAAAAAATAGAAGAGAACCCATTCACAAACCTCCGGTAATAACCCGCCAAACTCAAGAAACTTTTAATGTCCAATGGAGTCAAAGGTCTAGGACAATTTCTAATGACCTTCGTCTTCTTAGGATCCACCTTAATGCCATCCCCCGACACCACATGCCCTAGAAAAGTAACCTCTTTCGACCAAAACTCACATTTTTCATATGTCGTATACAACTTCTCCTCCCTCAAGATTTGCAACACCACCCTCAAGTGATCCGCATGTTCCTCCTCACTATGGGAATAGATCAAGATATCATCAATAAAAACTACCACAAACAAGTCAAGGTAGGGTCTAAGGACCTTATACATAAGATCCATGAATATAGCCGATGCATTAGTCAACCCAAGAGACATAACCACAAACTCAAAAGTTAGCGTACCTAGTCTGAAAGAATGTTTTGGGAATATCACACTTCCTCACATTCACTTGGTGATACCCAGACTGAAGATCAATCTTAGAGAAGTGACTAGCCCCTTGAAGTTGACCAAAAAGGTCATCAATCCTTGGTAGAGGGTACTTATTCTTGATGGTGACTCTATTAAATTTCCAGTGACCAATGCACATTCTAAGAGAACCATCCTTCTTCTTCACAAACAACACCATTGCACCCCAAGGTGATTTACTAGGCCTTATGAAACCCTTCTCCAACAAATCCCTCAATTTCTTCTTCAACTTCGCGAGGGCCATACAATAAGAGGGAATAGAAATGGGTTGAGTATCGGGAAGAAGGTCTATACCAAAATCTATTTTCCTTTTGTTAGGAACACCTGGAAGCTCATCAGGAAAGACATCAAGAAACTCATTAACCACCAAAATTGACTCTATAGGAAGGAATTTCAAATCAAAATCCCTTACCCTCACAAGATGATAGAGACACCTCCTAGAAATCTACTTTTTAGCTTTAATGCAAGCATGAATCTACCCTTGACCACCACATCATAACTTTCCTACTCAAGGACGGTTAATTTGGGAATTGGAATTTGATCATATGGTTTCTACAATTAATAGAAGCATAATATGCATGCAACCAATACATCCCAAGAATGACATCAAAATCCACCATCTCTAACTCAACAAAATCACAAGGCAAGAGTTTATGCAATATGAATATAGGACAATTTCTATAGACTTTTTTTGCAATAGTAGACTCACTAATGGGGATAGACACATCATAGGGTTTACACAATAATTTATGGCTAACATGAAGCTTTTTGGCAACAAAGGAGTAATAAAAGAAAGACTGGCACCTAGGTCAATCAAAGCATGCACATCAAAATCAAACATCTTTAACATACCAGTGAGGAAATCGAGCACCTCATCTACCTCTTGTCGCCTTTGAAGAGAATACAATCTATTTTTCCTCGGTACACCCCCCTGTTGGCTTTCTCTTCCCTTTTGACCCGCATTCGCACCTTGGCCTTCTGGGCGACCATTCCCACCTTTGGGTTGAGAATGAGGACAATCAATGACCTTGTGGCCAACTTCACTAAAACAAAAGCAAGCATTTGAATTTCTCAAACAAGGACCATTATGATTCTTTTCACATGTGGGACATCTAGGCATTATCACTCCTCCATTACCACCTTGAGATCTTTGATTAGGCACCCTATGGATGGACCTTGGCCTTGGAACTTGTGGCCTTGAGGAAACTGACCACCTTTAGACCCTTGGAATCCACCTTCAAAGTGGGCCCTCTTGGCCTTACCAACCCTTCTCTTTCTAAGATTTTCCCCCTCCAATTATTCGACATATGTCGAGAGAGGGGACAAATCCATATTTCCCACTAACATGGTAGTTTGGCACTCCTCATTCACCAAGTCGGATACACCCAAACAAATTTGTTCGTCCTAGACCTCGGCTTGGCAACCAAATGTGGGGCATACTTGGAGAGTTGGTTGAACTTGAGAGCGTACTCCCTCACACTCATATACCTTTGCTTTAGATTAATGAATTCCATCATTTTCGCCTCCTTAAGCTCAATAGGGAAGAACCGGTTGAGAAATGCCACTTTGAACTCTTCCCAAGGGATAGCATCACTATTCCCCTTCTCCATCTTCCATTGAGTGAACCATATTTGAGCCACCCCTTTGAGTTAGTAGAAAGACAACTTCGCCTTCTCCTCCGAGTTAACCCCTATAATGGACAACACCTTATACACCTCATCAATGAATTCTTATGGATCCTTATCCACCTTGGACTCATGGAACTCTAGTGGGTTCATTCTAGTAAAATCCCTCACTCTTGAGGCCGGAGTAGGAGCATGAGGGGTTTGGGCCCCTTGCTTGATTTGATAAGTCATGGCATAGGCCAACATGGTAATAGCATCTTGGGACTCTTCATTGGCCATTCCCCCATCTTGGGGAGCTTGAGGAGTGGGAGGGGCCGGTTGCTCCTTGGGAGTATGGGCTTTTCTTCTTCTTGGAATAGGCATAATCTAGAATAGCAAAGGACATTTATTAGGGAAAAGCCTTACCTTAACTTCTACAACACAACATAGATCATGAAGAAGGGAAACATTTCCTAAAACGCTTCATAGCCTCTTGCTCATAGTTGTGGTGCACTTCACAACCATGATCAGGACTTTAATTGACGTAGTGTATTGGATTCCGAGGACAATTAACAACCTAGAGCTCTAATACCAAGTTTGTCACGACCTAAGCCTAAGGCTTAGACGTGGAAACCCGAAGGAACCGAAACAAGTCTCTTAGCATATCGATTACATATCCTTGTTCGCCGGAAGCAAAGTAAACAACCACAAGAATATAAACAAGGGAAAGGGGGACTAAGGGAAGTCTTGACATTTACAAAGTGAAAAGAGTCAAAGTGCAAAGCATAAATATATCAATTATTCCAATAATACCTCTAAACATAGATTTGGAGTAGGTGCCAAGACACTTT
>JAABOM020109121.1:0-24628 GCA_011800125.2 Solanum clarkiae
AGTCGTATTTTTATGACTCATCAACACCCTCAACTTAGAATGCTTGATTGTCCTCGAGTACTAACAACTCAACCAAACAACGCATAAACACAAGTGTTCACTCAGATATGGATCGCCCCATAATTTTTTCAACACATATGCCCCGCTAACAAGTTCAAGAATGTGCTCACACCCCAAACGGACCCACAAAGATTAAGGCAAATATTATGCATGCATGGTTAGTCCACATATGATCAGGAATAAAGAAATCCCAATTAAGTTAGCAATCAATTAATGCAAAAGATAATGCCCTCACCACAAAGAAGTCTCACACTCAATGTAAGCATGTAAAACAGAGACTAGAATGTAGTTACTCACTCTCAGAAATGGCTTCTAGTGGACACACACGCCTCGATCATGAACTTGCCCTTATGTTCACCACCTTAACTCTTGAATGGCCTTTTTAGGATCACATTAGGACTTTTTCGGCTTGTAACGTAGGCTGGGCTTGGGTGAGGTATATTTAGGATTAAAGTGACTAAACGGAGTCTCTCAGACACTTGCTTTGACTCATCCATTTGCTTTTTGGTCACCAACTTTTCTTGCCCATATTTTTACCACTTTCTATAGTACAAGAATTAATTTCCATGCTTATTCACTCATTTTTATTCTCTTTCTTTTTCTCTCATTGCTTTGCTCACGGTCACAACCCATTTCTTTTTCTTCTTTTATCATTTTATTCTTTTCCAGATTCATTGTTCTGCTCTCCCTGCACTAGCCACCCTCAACTTAAGCGTTTGGCTTGGGTCAAGGTTCACAATATCTTTCTAAAGGACCAGGGCCAACATAAGCCACCCTCAACTTAGGATTTTGCCCTTGGCGGAGGTTCACAATGTGCTTGGAGAGACCAGGGCCAAAACAAAGATCAATAGATAGATTGGGGAGATGAGTTTGGGTGATTACAAAGAAAAGGTCCATTTAGGCTCACTTTTGGTTCGAAGGGGCAATTTCATTTGGTTGGTCAATTTTTCTTGGCTAAGTGACTATTCGACAACAACGACCTAAGATCCCCTCCTAATCCAATCATTTAATTATTTCAGTGGGACTAACTAGGCAAGTTCTATCTCACAAGTGCATCGACGGAATTATGCAATTAGCTCACACACACGGTTCATCTTCTACATTAGTTGGTATTAAATCACATAGGCCTACTTCATCCATCAAAATACCAACCATACACATATAATACTTACGGCAATTATGCAAGTTAGTTAGGATGAGATGCAAACATATATCTACTTAGCATTGTTAACATGGAATATCACAAAGATCAACACAAGGGCTACCCTAGACTTCTATGAACACTTATATTTACATAAACAGTACGACCTAAAGATGCCAGTTCTACTAGATAATACACTTGAGAGAAAAGAAACATGGCAAGAAAAAATAGTGTAGTGCCCTCACTACACTATAACACAAGTTAATGAACAGATATAGGATAGAGCATATCTGGGACGCCCTAGGCGTCAGCAGTGTCAGTAGGACCAGACCCTCCGAGGGTATCATCATCAGCATATGTAGAACCTGATCCAAAGGTGCTACCGGAGGCTCCTGCCCATGCCACCTCTGCGGCCAGCCGCTCTCGTTCCGCCCATTTAGTTGTTGCTTTGTGCTGGGCCCTAGCGGCCTTGTGCATCTTCTGGTCTTCTTCCTTCTAGGGGTCACAAGGAGGACTCTTTTGGTGACCGCGACACTTACCCTTGTCCTTCCTCCTGAGATGCTCAGTGGGTGGCACGGGTGCCTCAGATGGGGCTGGTGGAACACCCTATATCTCATCCATACTGGCGCCGTGAGGACATTGAATAGGTTCATCCATGAATTTGGAGGCGGGGCCGGTACAGGGGCTTGGTACTGTGCAGTCAGCTTAGCAATCTGAGCCTTCATACATTTACTGTCTATACCAGATCCTTCATTTCATCCAGTCATACTTTCGAACATGCTATGGAAGTATTCGTATTACGTGCTGACTTGGCTCTGCAGGGTGGTGATTCGGCTCAGAAGAGCTTCGTTATGTTGGTCTACCACCCGCTGCGAATGAGACTGGACCATCTGCGAAATCCTCTCTACAATTTGGTCAACAGTAGCACGTGTTTGCCGCTGGTTCGCCACTAATCTGGCTAAAAACTCATAAGGCATATATGTGTACACTTGTTGAACTGGAGGAGCTGCACTATTACCCTCGGGCTGCTTAAAAGTCGCGCCTGATGGTGGTGCAGTGGTGTAGTCCTCAAATGGCAAGGGTTGTTGTGGAGGTGCGTATGGGATGTTTGCGTCCCTCCCGAGTGGACGTGTTCTGCTACTCATGAGCAGGTTTTGGACATACTTAATCAGGGCAATATTGGCTACGCCCTTGGGAGCTATCTTCTTGTCCAAAAAATGAGTAGTGAGAACACCGGCCTGCTTGCAAAGGGCACAAACCAGGCACGAGAAGGGCATGCCAGCTCTCTCAGATAAAGCTCGGTCCCACATCTCAAATGCAATAATTTGGCCTATATTTACTCCATACATAGACATCAGGCATGCTATCGGAGACGCATGTAAAGGTTGGAGTAGGTTATCGTTTCTTGTGGGCTGCAACTTGGCCCGCACCACCGACCACCAAAATTTTTAGCAAATGTCAACGATGCTTTGGCGATAGGACATTTGGGGTCTGTAACCCAAGGCGCCTCCTCCCCCTAGATGGCTATTCGCTCAGCTATCTATCCCAATAGTGCAGACCTAAATGACGAATTAAACATCCGCACCATGTCTATAATATGCATGTATCTATAAATGAACTGGGCATCTGGAGGAGCTTGGTAATCTGACCCAAATATGAACCGATTGATGGTGGTTTCTGATATATTCACTCATGTACCATGCACCGTTACATATGACCTTAGGGACCTAGTAAGGGCGACCTGTCTCTTCACCTTTCTTAATAGGGTACCCTTTACCAAGTTCAGCAGACTAGAGGCATAGTTGGAATAGAACTCTTCAATAATGGCGGGCCCATAGTACCCTGGTGATTACACCATCCAACCAAACTTATATGAGTTAAAAGTATCTCTGATTTCTCTATCAAGTTGGTCAGTGATTAACCGAACCTCCGAAAGGACCGACCGCTCTTTTGAACCCCCGAAACTTTTTGTAAGTTCGTTGGTGTATTTATCATTAGCGCCAAGGATTGTCCACCGGCCCCTTAGAAATACAATAAGTGCCTTGCCAATTTTTGAGGTCTGTCGTTCGGGAGAATGCAAAATGAATGGCCTCATTATCACTGTCCTGGAGTTCGACCTCATTCGCCTGCTCTTCAGTATCGTGACCCTCAGCCTCCGGAGTTTGCCCTTGCTCATCCTGGTCCAAAGTGTTCTCCTATTCTGGGGTAGCTGCCTCTTCCTCAACTCTCGTGGAAGGGCCCCTCTCTTCAGACTTGGGAGCCTGCGGCGGCCTGATGCATGGGCTCGCATAGCATGAGGAGAGTGGGGGGAGACATTGCCTTTATAGCGAACTTTAGACCCACTGGAGGAGTCATCACCTAAGTCACTCCCAGCCTCATTGCTAGATGATATAGTTGGGGAGTCATGGAGGCGTGACATAGGTTCGTCCCTATCACTGCGTCTGACTAAGCTGCGTCGTGGACCCATAGTACCTGCAAATGCCACAAAGGAATACATGCTGTTAGAAATTATTGCACATGCAGGTTGATGCACTAACGGGCACTCAGACTTCCCCTGTGCCACAAAAGTGACAATAACCCTTAAGAATGGCGTCACCCAGTCTATCATAGGGCCATTGCACTTAAGAACATACATAACTTAGCGCTTACCTATGTAAAATAATACAGGTGGGTAGGGTCAACGAGACCCTACACGGCCTGTGTAACGAGACACGGTCCGTGAAAGGGCTTGTCCAGGGCCACTTGGTCGTTGATCTGATGGACGACATGACACGGGTTGTTACATAATTTGTGAGCCATGACACAGGCCATTAAACTGGCCGTCCGGCTCCCCTTCGCCCATTCTTCAACTCAATATGCATATACACACAAGTTCATGCCATTTCACCCCACTTTAAACATGATTACCTCAACACAATAGCATATAGAAGTCAATTTCCCCAAAAGTTATGTCAAAAAACAACAAAAATCCTCACTTTTCATGGTTTAGACCTTAAGAGCTCAACAATGGTGGTTTTCACCACCACATGTAGGCCCAACATCAACAATGTAAATTATGATGCTTTAAATCAAGAAAGAACTAATCTTTGAGTAAGATCTACACGTGCAAGCACCAAAATCAACACTAAAATATAGAGAAATTAAGTTCTTACTTTAAGGAGAAATAATGGGGAAGATGATTGCTTGAATAACTTGAGACCCATATTTAGATTAAGCTACAAATCGTGTGATTACTTCACAAATCGTCACCAAAAAGATAGACCTTGTCGGGATTTTGAAGGGAAAAATCTGAGATAGGGAGAGGGGGTCGTGAGAGCTAAAGTGAGAAAGGGAAAGTGAAAAGTGAATTATTGGGACCAAGTGGGTTATTTAAAACCCTTGGTCAAACTTTGACTGGTCAATGCCGATTGCACGGGCAGCCACACGGCCCGTGACTCGTGTCACAGTCCGTTTGGACCATTCGTTAGCCCAACCTTGGTGAATTTGAGGACTTACTTAGTCAAGCGGTCATTGGTGCGCCTAAATGGACCGTCAGACGAATCGTGATGTGTTGCACGATTGTGTGGATTGGTCGTGTCACCCCATTTGGCCAAAAAACATTGCGCCATCCGGACGACTGACCACACGGGCCTTGTCAATGTCTACGGGTCATGTAGTGGCCCATGTGGCCTCACTTCGGCTCTACCACTCCATGCACTTGTCCAAGTCCCAAAAACAATGCTAGGTAGGCACTCACACAAGCCATCCCATGTCAGACAGACCGTGCAGATGCACGTGGCCTTCCATTTGGCCAAATTTTGGCTGCGCTGACGTCCAACCATGCCATTCACCTCACGTATGCTTCCGACCTCTAAAATGGAACTTATACTCACCTGGAGACACAAAGCAAAAACAAGAAATTGCATGACATATAAATTAAAGATTTTTTTTATAACAATTACAATGCATGGGTTGCCTCTCATGGAGCGCTTGATTTAACATCATGACATGATGCATTGTCTTGACTATTCAGACTTCATCAAGAAACAAGACCTCAATCACTGAGGTTTCTTCTGTTGCACCCAAATACTGCTTCACTCTTTGTCAATTTACCTTGAACCGATCCCCATTCTCCGCTTCTAGCTCAATTGCACCATGGCGAAACACCTGGATGATTTTGTACGGGCCAGACCACCTTGACTTAAGCTTTCCTGGGAAGAGCCTCAACCTAGAGTTGTATCAAAGTACCTTGTCACCAATGCTAAAACTCTGATGAATAATATGCTTATCATGTTGTATCTTCATCCTCTCTTTGTACAATGTTGCACTCTCATGTGCTTGGAGGCGAAACTCATCTAACTCATTGAGTTGGTCAAGTCTTAGGTCAGCAGCCTCCTCCCAATACATTTTGAGCTTCTTCAATGCCCAGAGTGCCTTGTGCTCTAACTCCATGGGTAGATGACAGGCTTTACCAAACACCAACTGACATGGGGACATACCAATGGGTGTCTTGTAAGTCGTTCGGTAAGCCCAAAGAGCATCGTCTAGCTTCCTTACCCAATCCATCCAGGTAATATTCACAGACTTGGTCTGGATTTCCTTGATCTCTCTGTTCGACACTTCAACCTATTCACTAGTCTGCGGGTGATAAGGTGTGGCAACCTTGTGCTATCATACTCTATATTTTGCTAGCACCATACGAAAAACCTTATTACAGAAGTGAAAACCCTCGTCACTAATGATAGTTTTGGGTGTCCCAAATCTGGAAAAGATATTCTGCCTCAGAAATTGGAGAACACTCTTGCTCTCATTATTGGGTAATGCCACCGCCTCCACCCGTTTGGAGATGTAGTCCACTACCACTAGGATGTACTTCATTCCATACAAACTCACAAATAGTCCATGAAGTCAATGCCCCAGACATAAAAAATTTCTACCTCAAGAATCGGGGTCATGGGCAACTCTTGGAGCTTCGAGATGTTACCCTATCGTTGGCACTGGTCACACCTAAGCACCAAGTCGTGGGCATCTTTATAAATGGTGGGCCAGTAGTACCCACATTGGAGAATTGACTTTGCCGTCCTGGAACCACCATGATGACCCCCCACGATGGATGAGTAACAGTCCTTTATTATACTCAACATCTCTGCTTCTGGAATGCACTGCCTGATCACCCATCAGCACATGTTCTGAACAAGTATAGGTCATCTAAGAAGTACCTGCGCACATCAAAAAGAAACTTTTTTCTCTTGTGAGGGTTAAGGCCCTCTGGCATAATATCGCTCACCAGAAAGTTAGCAAAATCAGCAAATCAAGGAATGAGGTCAATAGAAACTGCCATACCTGCTCATTGGGAAAGGAATCATCAATGTTCAACTAATCCTTCAGTCTTGACTCATCCTCTAATCTAGACAAATGGTCTGCTACTTTATTCTCAGATCTTTTTCTGTCTAAGACCTCGAAGTCAAACTCCTGCAGCAGGAGAACCCATCTGATGAACTGCGGCTTAGCATCTTTCTTTGCCATGAGGTATCTCAAAGCCGCATGGTCGGTGTGCACTATCGATTTGGTGCCCAATAAGTATGCCCAAAACTTATCAAATGCATATACCACAACCAACAATTCCTGCTTAGTCACTGTATAATTCTTTTGAGCATCATTGAGAGTCTTGCTGATGTAGTATATGGGGTGGAAAATCTTATTGCGCTTTTGTCCGAGAACAACACCCACAATAATTCCACTTGCATCACACATCACTTCAAATGGGCAGTCCAGTCACGTGCAACCACCACATGAGCGAAAATCGGCTTTTGCTTCAGAGTCTCAAAGGCAGGCTTGCAGCTATCATCAAAGTAGAACTTTGCATCCTTATCCAATAGTTTTCACAAAGGATGTGCAATGTTAGAGAAGTCTTTGATAAATCGTCGGTACAAACCTACATGCCTAAGGAAACTCCAGACCCCCTTCACAGATATGGGAGGTGACAATTTCTCAATCACGTCGATCTTCTCCTTATCCACTTCTATGCCCTTCTCAAAAATCTTATGGCCAAGAACTAGCCCCTCTTTGACCATGAAGTGGCACTTCTCCCAATTCAGCATGAAGTTAGCCTCCTCACAACGCTGTAGTGCCCTGCTAAAATTCAACAGATATATATCGAAGGACTCACCCACTATAGAGAAGTAATCCATAAATACCTCAAGGGTTTCTTCAACCACGTCAGAAAGGATCGACAACATACAACGGTGGAAGGTGGCTGGTCCATTGCATAGCCCGAAGGGAATCCTTCTAAAAGCAAACATCCCATATGGGCAAATGAAGGTAGTCTTCTCCTGATCCTCCGGGACTATTGATATCTGACTGTAGCCCGAGTGCACATCCAAGAAGCAGTACCACCCTCTACCTGCCAACCTATCTAACATCTGGTCCATGAAGGGCATGGGGAAATGGTCCTTCAAGGTCCATTTATTCAGCTTCCGATAGTCTATGCACACTCGCCATCCACTCACAGGTCTCAATGGGACCAACTCATTCTTATCGTTGGCAACCACTGTCATGCCCCCTTTCTTCGGGAGATACTGCACTGGACTGACCCACTTATATCAGAAATGGGGTAAATCACCCCAGTATCCAACCAGTTGATGATCTCTTTTTTTCCCACTTCATGCATGGGTGGGTTCAACCTACGCTGGTGCTCAATACTGGGCACACAATTATCCTCTAATTTAATCTTGTGCGTGCATATCCCTGGACGAATCCTTATGATATCCGTAATGGTCCAACCAATAGCTCGTTTGAACTTTTGGAGGACCTAAGTAATGCCTCCACTCGGTTTTCATGAAGATCTGCAACTACAATCACAGGAAGAGTGTTGTCAATGCCTAAAAATACATACCTGAGGTGGTGGGGTAGCTCCTTGGGCTCCACAGCTGGGGGCTCCTCAATGGAAGGTTTAGCTGGCGGTGTGGACCTGTTCTGCAGGTCTAAGTCCAATTTTCTGGGGACAAATGGCCTGGTTCCCCTACCTTGCAATGTATTCAGGGTGTCTGCATACCCGCTAATACCATCATCTAGGAAGTTCATCAACACCGCCACTAGTATTTCTACACCTATTGTTTCCTTAAGTGGGATCTCAAAAAGACAATCATCCTCAACATCTAGGATAGATATCACCGCCACATCTTTAGGTCTCTTTATTGCAGCACACACATTGAACTTCACCTCTTTCATATTGAGTCTGAAAGTCACCTCTCCTAGCTCTACGTTTACCAATACCCTGCCAGTAGCCAAAAATGGTCTCCCAAGGATGATAGGAACCTCAAAATCCAACTGATAGCCTAGAATAACAAAGTCCACAGGAAAAATGAACTAGCCCATACGAACCAGCACATCACATAGAATCCCAATCGACCGCTTTACCGATTTATCTACCATGAGTAGTCATATTATAGTAGGTGTCTTGAAATCAAATGCTCCAATGGTACACGGGATAGTGAAAGCTCCCGGATCTTCATTCTTTTCTAAAAGAGATCTTATGGCAATGGCACTACAATGGTGGAGATTGTTTGCTAGCTTGATCGTGGCTGTCCTTTTCTTAGTCACTAAGTCTTTCATGAACTTAGCATAGCCCGGCATCTGCTCAAGTACCTCCACTAGAGGGATGTGCACTGAAATCTCTTTTAGGAACTTTTGGAACTTGCCATCTTTAACCTTCTTCTGTAACCTCTGTGGGAATGGTGGTGGTGGCTTAGGAATGGCTGGCACAGGTTGGGTCACTGCTGGTGTCACCTCAGGCTCTTTATTAATCTCAGGCTCTATTGGTGTCACCTCTGCTTCTTCACTCAAATCATCAACATGCGCCTCCACGGGGTTAGGCACATTGACCTTAGCTGCATCCGAACCTGCATTACTGGGTATAATAAGGTCAGAGAGTACCTTACTGCTCCTCGTGGTTACTGCCATGCAATGACCATCATTTTTTAGGTTCTGAATAGTGTTGCTCGAAAGTGACCCAACTTTTCTCTGATTTATGGCTGCTGACAATTGCTCCATTTACTATTCTAATTGCTTGATCAAGGTGGAATGTGAGTCAATTCACTGCTGAACATTTGACATCTCCCCTTTTATATCTCGCATCCCTACCTCAGTGGACTCAACTTTGTCAAGCACCTTTGCCATCATCTCTTCTAATTTGGAGTTTCCCCTACCATCATTTTGGCGCTCTCGGTTCCTATAGCCGTCCCTGTTCTGCTAGTTTCCTTGATAGTTCTAATCATGACCATAGTTTTGACCTTGATTACGGGCGTTGAACGACTGGTAACTGCCTAAGAAGTTCTCCTCGTCATCATAATTATAGCCTTGGTCATCGTACCTGGACATTGTGTCTATATCTTTTACCTTTTTTGTGCCTCCGCCTAAGAATCGCTTTGCCAGCAAGTCCAGTTGGGTCTTCATGTGGACCATGTCCTGATCCTATTCCTCCTCCTTTCGTCGTTGTTCCGCGGTCATCTTAAAGACAAGCTTCGAACAGTCTCCATCTCTCGTGTACCATGCCCTGTTGTTCTTGGCTACCTGATATAAGATCACTACTATGTTTGGGAAGGTCCTAAACATGTATGATCCCCCACAAGCAGCATCGATGATCAACTTTGTCACAAAGTTTCAGGACTTGTAGAAGACTGCCTTCAAGTGCTCATCTGTGAGGAGATGATCAGGACACTACTTAAGTTTCTGCCTGAATCTCTCCCTAGTCTCATGTAATGCTTCATTCGGCAGTTGCTTGTGAGACCCGATGTCGTCTGCGATTTTCAGCTGTCTTGATGTGGGGAAGAACCTCTCCAATAATACCTCCTTTAACTCTAAGTGCGAATGGAATTATATGGAAGCTCATTCAGCCACTAAGTTGCCGCACCAGAAAGAGACAATGGGAATAACCGCAACCTAATTGCCTGCTAACTGACCCAGGAACCTCAGACGATTGGCATGTCACCAAAAAGTTTAGGACATGCTAATTTGCATCCTCTATTACTGAATAAGCCTTTCAACAGTAGCATCTGCAACATAGTGCTAGTGATAGTGAACTTAACACCTGCGGGCAGTGGGAGAAGTACAATTGCCCCAATTGTCCCAGCACCCTCATCGTCATAGTTCACTGCTTTGGGTGGCCGAGGCACTTGGGGTCTAACACCGGGCAGCGACACCTGTCTAAGTGGTGCTGCCGGTGGTCCTCATTTACAGCATTGTCATCATCACCCAAACCATCATTTCCCCACCCTGCAGGGTTCACAGCTAACTCTCTTAGTCCAACTGTTTCGCGTTCTTGGGATTCATTCTACGGATTGATTTAGTAAGCTCGGGGTCGTAAGGAACAAGTGCTTCATCCTTGCTTCGTGTGCTTGGCATACAACGCAGGATCCCTACCAAGAAACAAAAACAAGAAACAAAAGTAAAATTAAGGACTAGTATTGCAAACTGAAAATAGAAACTAATATACTATTACTTCGCCGTATTCGCCGACAATGGCGCCAAAATTTGATATGCCCAAAATTTATACTCCAAACGAAAGAGTAAAGCAGTTGTTGATCAAATATAGAACTCAACCAGAGTTGAGGTTGATCCCACAAGGAATGCATGAGAATATATTTATTAGCACCATTTTCAAATGTAATATATATTCTTGAAACAAAAGTACATAAGTAAATATGGGATGTTTTTTTTTTCAAACTAATTTACTAAAGTAAAGCAATAAAAGAGTGCAAGATGACTAGAATTCAAACAATTTATGTGAAGCTAGGATTGTGTTCCCCATGACATCTAATGCGATAGCCGAATCTAGTGGTAAATTCGTTCATGATTACGTATATAAGATCTAACAAGTTATGTAATATCTAATTCACCTCTCGGTCCCTCTTAAATGCATATCATTCATCACCTTTTGGTCTCAGAACGTCTACGTTCTAACCCTTGTTGTTAACCCCGAAATACTCTCACCTTTCGGTCTCAAGTACTTAGACTAGGTTAAAAATCTCGAATTTACGTCGTAGAACTCTTTTCTTAATCAAAACATCCCTTTTGGGCATGTAATGAATAAAGGCTTACCATAATGCGTCGACTCATCAAGAAAGAAATTATAATGAAGATTACTACGATATATACGCTAATTAATCCCGAGATTTACCCCATATTCGCCTATCTTATTGGTTTGTCATGGTTCCCACAAACCTAATTATGGGTTCAGCCTAATATATTCAAAGAAGAAAACTCATAATGATACGAGGAATTCATAATAAATGACTTACTATTGAAGAATCGATGAATCCACAAGTTACAATCTTGAATTCGATAAGAAAAATCCCAAAATCTTGTGAAATCTCTAAGAAAATAATATTTTTCAATCTTTTCTATCTCTAGCCGTCCAAGAATAAGTAAAAATGAAGTAAAATAACTCTTTATATATAAAGAAAACCTAATCCTAATTAAAATAGGAAAAATCAATCAGCATGGACACGAGTCACCAAATGGTCCATGTGAAGGTAAATGGACTGTTAGACGGTCTGTTTGGTTGCACTTTGTTTCCTTGCCAGCTGCCTCTCCACGCGCCAATAGACGGGCCGTGTGAGTTTGGACGGTCCGTGAAATGGACCATCTCCTGGCCTTGCAATTTTCCAGCTCTCCTTTGATGTCACGAGCCAAGTCACAAATCGTGGTTGGTCACACGGCCTGTGACACATCCCTTCTCACAACACTTACCGCGGGATCTTCAACTTTCGACGGTACGCGATCATGTCATATTGACGGCAGGTAGAACGGTTCGTGTCACTCTAGACTGCCCGTTTAGTGTGACGTCCGACATCCCTTAACACATTTTGCTTGCTTTCAGTGGTGATGCCTTCACGTCACTTTGACAGGACAACACACGACCTGTCTCATTTCACATGGCCCGAGAAGTATGCCGTCATGCTTTGCTTGGCCATTTTTCACTGCCATGCCATCCCACATAGCTAAGTGTGAGGCCACGAAGGACCTTACGACTTGTGGGAAGTCACATAAGCCGTAGAGGTCCACGTGGACCCTCACTTCACCTCAATTCTCCTCTAATTGCCTCGGTCGCTTCCAAATACCCATATTTTGGCCTCTTTACATTCATTTTATCTTCATTCATCCCTGTATCCATGCTTCAATAATTATTCCTGAAAAACAATAAAAACAACCATCAAAATAACAAGTTTGCTTGAGAATGCGCCAAAATTTTTTGGTTAAAATGTTATACAAGTCGTATTTTTACGACTCATCAAACATATATTGCAAGCTTTTATAGTTTGTAAAGATATATCAATATGCAACACATAAAGATAGTGACATCATAGCTTCAAGGCAACTACTACCACTACCAACTCAAGGTTATAAGTAGGATTGTTTTTTATGTACTTTTACTTGTCAAGAAGCATAAGTTATGAACTTGCCATGTTGCATTAGCATACAACCAAATATAACTCGTAAGGCATCATAATATACAACAAACCCATCCAAACCTTTTGATAATGTCAAAATAGGATCTGATATAAAATGATCCTTCAATTTTTGAAAGCTTTTCTCACACTTATTCGACCATTGAAACTTCATCTTCTTTTGGGTCAACTTGGTCAAAGGCGATGCAATAGATAAAAGTCCCACTACAAATTGTCTATAGTACCCGATCAAACCCAAAAAGCTTCTAATATCTTAAAGAGATGAAAGTTTAGGCCCATTCTTTAGCGCCTCTATTTTCTTTGGATCAACCATGATACTATCATCGAAAACAATATGACTAAGGAAGGCCACTTCTCTCAACCAAAATTCACGCTTGCTAAATTTGGCAAATAGTTGTCGATCCCCTAAAATTTATAACATAATTCTTAAATGATTCTCGTGCTTTTCCTTACTTCATGAGATTTTCATTTTTTGACAAAATAAACACAAAATGCATATTAAACTAACAAATGCGCTTCTTACAATAGTTCCATGTTTTAAGCGTTATATATTTTTTGGGAAAAATGGTGGGTAGATCATCGAGAAATACATTAGAGAACTCATTAGCAATAGATACCAATTCAAGAGTAGGTGGTTCAAAGTTAATAAAGACCCAAACTATGTGATAGATACAACCCTTGAAAATTATTTTTCAAGCTTTAAGGTGATGAATCATGAAAAAATGACTTTAACGACGCCTAAAACATGGAATTATTATGAGTTCTTAAGTGCGTTTGTTAGTTTAATATGCGTTTTGTGTTTGTTTTGTAGGAAAATGAAAATCTCATGAATCTACGGATGTTAGACTGATTTGAAGTGATTTGGAGCTAAAATTAGATTGAACATGAAAGGAGTCACTGTTGGATAATATGGACACACCATTTGACCATTTGATACATGTGTGTGGCTGGAGAGCAAAGCAAAATAGCAACAAAGCTACAACATACAATTATTAATCTATCTCGATTGCAACTAAGCAAACTTGTGAGAGGTTAAATTGAAAAAACCATTTATAAAAGCTGTTAGATGATTATGGTCCATTAGAGGACTGATTTAATGGTGCAAATGTTGGTGAGGCGCTGCTAGGAGACAAGGCACACAACATAAGCTATCTCGGACAAAACGATCAAGTCATGTTGTTGCATTATGTGTGTTGTGCTGGGAAGTTTGCTACTGCCCATGTTCATTTAAGTTGCTCATATCTACTGAAAAGATGAAGAGAAGAAGTAGCTAAATGTTCCAGGAGCAACGCAGGATGAAACGGAATGAAAAAGAGCCAGGGAACACACCATGGGCACGTTCACACCCGGTGGTGATCCTTACTGGTCGTGAGCCTGCTCGTCCAGGTTGTGGCATCCAGGAAAGTCATCAAAGTCTTTATCATAACCCCTTGCACGACTCATGGTGCACTCCACGAGCCATGCAGGTGCTCATGGTAAGCACTTAGGCAGCGAGAAAATAAGAAAAGTCAAGGCAAGTCTCACGATTACCTTCCACGACCCATGTGCATCTTCACGGATCGTGAAGGTATGCAAGAAGAGGGGCTGATTTTCAACAGTTTTTGCACCAAGTAGCACCCCACGGAGGATTTGCACGACATGTGAAAACTACCACGAAGTGTGGTCTGTTCTGTGAAAGGCCATGTCATCCAGAATTGTTTAAGTTTCCTAGCCCAACTAGGATTAGTTTTTGTAATTATTTTAGGGTAGGGTTTATTTAGTATAAGTAGTACTTTTAATTATTTATTTGGAACAACTTTGTAGCCCACATTTTGGGGGCTGCTGGACGCACAATTGAATGATAATTTTTTTGCATTTTCTCTTTAAAAACATGGCTAGACAATCAGCACAAGGCCAACAACGTTGTGAGTTTTTCATTATTGTTTTAAGTCTTTAATTATTGTTTTTTTTTTGCATTTTAGCGTGTGACTTAAGAATTGATTTCTTCTCCCTTGTAAGTGATTTTAACATGGATTATATCATAATTCATGCTCTAATCTTTTCGAGTACGATAATCTAGACCCACAACTAGGGTTGTGTGAACCTAGATTGATTATTGTATACATTGTAATGTTCTTCACTTTAACTTTTTTCTTAATTAGTCGGTGCATTAGGGTAAGACTGTATTCATTACATGCCTGGGAGGGATGTAGTGATTAGCAATAGAATTCTACAACAGAAATTCGAGGTTATTAACCTAGTCTAAGTACTTAAGACCGAAAGGTGAGAGTATTCTGGGATCCATAACAAGGGTTAAAGAGTACACACTCTGAGATCGAAAGGTGACTTAGGTGTTATATAACTTGTTAGAACTTGTATACACAATCATGAACGAGTTTACTAAATGAATTTGGTTATCGCGTTAGGAGTCATTGGGACCACAACCCTAGTTATCATTAAACTATCTAAGCCTTAGTTTATTTTGCATTCATACTCATAGTTAGGTGCTTAAATCAAAACCCCTTATATTTACTTTTCTGCACTTGGTTAGTTTCCTAGAAATTGAAACAATGACTAAAATAGGATAACTAGTAGAGTTGTTTCAACCTATTCCCTGTGGGATTGACCCCGACTCTTAGTTGGGTAATTATATTGCTAACGGTCATTCATATTTTGTAAAAAGGAGTATGTTTGAACATTATCAAAAAATGGTGTCGTTGCCGGCGAATACGATTTTTTTGAGATAATTTACTAGTTTTCTGTTTAGGTTGTAGTTTTATTTTCTAGTTTTATTGTTTGTTTTTGATTTGTTTTTGTTTTGATTACTATAAGGGACAAAGTTCTGCAAAACAAATGATGGCATTCAAAGCAGTCTGTGGTGATAAGTATGCTCTCTCCAATAAGCTTTGTATTAGTATTGGTTCTTGCAGGGATTTGATAGCTCTATTCGGAGATTTGCATGAGACTATGAAATCTTCAATGATACACTTTCTAAAAGCTAGAATGGATCTAATTGATGAGGTTGAAATATTTGGCTCGGACATTGTTGATTTGGATGTTTTATTAAGCACGAAGATTCATGCTTTTGATGCCCAATAGGTTAGTGACAACTTGTCTGAGGAAGAAATGAGGCTTGTGAGCTAACTTGAGGAGCTAAAACTGGAGGTCCATCTACTTGATCATATTGTTATGGATGTTGTCCCTATTGAGAAGCATACACTAGAGTTATGTGAGGCAATAGATAATAGTTTTAAAAACTCTAGTGCGTACAAAAATGAGGGTGTGAATAATGATAATAATAAAATTCATGAGTTAGGACATATTACACTCATTCCAATCATTTTTCTACCCTTTGTTTAGATAATGAGATATTAATCAAACTATCCAAACATGTGGAAGAATATGAGGAGGGACAATATGTTTATATTTCTGAATTTATTGGGCCAAAGTCGAAAAATCACATTCCTCATTTAAAGGCAAAAAATCACAAGGTATGATCTCTATTAACTGGTCTATTTATTTCTGTCCCACCACCCCTGGAGCATAATAGAAAATTGGAAAAGAAGCTAGGGGCGCAGTTCATAAGTCCAAAGTGGAGGAAAAAATGGATGGCAACACATATGATACGTGATGAAGTATGAGTAATCAGGAACATTATTACTGATGCCTAGGGCATCGCAGGTATGATCACTTCCCTTGTTTTATACATTGGTTTTGACATACATTGGGGACAATGCATAAATTTTGGTGGGCAGTGAGGCATCCTGAACCCTTTGAAGTTTTTCTTCTCATGTTTCTTTTCTCTGAAGGTGTATTATCTAGTAGAACTGGCATGTTTAGGTTGTTTCGTTTGTGTAAATATAAGTGTTTAAAGGAGTTTATAGTAACCCATAATTTTTGTGAAAAAAATGCCCCAATGATTCTTTTTTCAAATTCTTGTATGTGCGTGCATCCCATCCTGACTAACTTGTGTGATCATTTTAAAGCATTGTATATATCGTCTAGTTGGCATCTTGATGAATGAAATATGACTATGTTGGTTAGTACTGAATAGTGTGGGATATGTGCTATGTGCGTGTGAGCTTATTTACTTAATTCGATTGATGCATTTGTAAACTAGAACTTGCCTAGTTAGTCCTACTAAAATAATTGAATGATTGGATTAGGATAGGATCTTAGGCCATTTTTGTTGTGAAGTCACTTAGCCTGAAATTTTCCAACCAAATGAAATTGTTCCCTTTGAACTAAAAGTTGAGCCTGAATAGACATTTTCTTTGTAATCACCCAACTCACCTCCCCTATCTATCTGCAGATCTATACTTTGGCCCTGGTCTCTCCAAGGAAATTATGAACCTTAACTTAGGCCAAAAGACTAAGTTGAGTGTGGCTTATACTGGCCCAGGTCCTCTAAAAGACATTGTGCACTTTAACTCAAGCAAAAGCCTAAGTTGAGGGTGGCTACCGTAAACAAAAACATTGCAGAAAAATTAAAGTATGAAAAGAGTTAAGTGATGAAATAAAAAAGAAAGTTTAGGGTATGACAGTGAGTAAAACAAAAGAGCAAAAGAAAAAAGAAAGAAAAAGGAATGAAAACGGAAATCACTCCCAACGGCAAACAAAGTTGGAAAAATAGGGGCGATAAGAGTTTAGGGGTCAAAACTAGAGAGCTAAGCCAAAATAGTGTCTTGGAGGGGCAAATTAGTTATTTTGATCCTAAATATACCTCACCCTAGCCTGAGCCTACATTACAAGCTGAAAAGTCCTAAAGTGATCCTAAAAAGGTCATTCAAGAGTCAAGTTGGTGAAAATAAGGGCAAGCATATGTTCTATACTCATGTGTCAGTTGAATTTTTTTTGTGAGTGTGAGTGTCTAGATTCCAGTCTCTGTTTTGCATTTACATATTGTGTTTGAGACTTCATTGTAGTGAGGGCACTTTGCACTATTTGGTATGCTACACTAACTGGTTCATATTTGTTCTTAAGCCTATTTGGGTCAACTGGATATGGTGTAAAGCTTAATTTGAACTACATGATTCTGCTTGGAGGCCAGCACATAGCAAATTTACTTTTTGGGCATGAGTTTGATGATTGAGGGGTTGCTATGTACTTCTTGTTAAACACGTGTATTTGTGCATCGTTATTTTTTGTGTTTGGTCATGCTTGAGGACAAGCAATGGTTCTAAGTTGAGGGTATTGATGAGTAATGAAAAGATGACTTTTACAACACTTAAAACATGGAATTATTGTGAGTTCTTAAGCGCATTTGTTAGTTTAATATGCCTTTTGTGTTTGTTTTGTAGGAAAACGAAAATCCCATGAATATATGGACGTTGGACTGATTTGAAGTGATTTGGAGCTAAAATTAGTTTGAACATGAAAGGAGTCATTGCTGGATGATATGGGCAGACCATACAACCATTTGATACATATGTGTAGCAAGAAAGAAAAGCAAAATAGCAATAAAGTTACAACATACAAGTATTAATCTATCTCGTCTGCAACTAAGCAAACTTATGAGAGGTTAAATTTTGAAGAAGTCATTTATAGAAGTTGCTAGCTAATTATGGTCAGTTAGAGGACTGATTTGATGGTGCAAATGTTGGTGAGGTACTGCTAGGAGAACGAGGAATCATAGCAAAGCAGCAACAAAAGCTATAAGGCACACAACATAAACTATCCCGGACAAAATGATCAAGTCATGTTGTTGCATTGTTTATGTCATGCTGAGAAGTTTGATACTGTCCATGTTCATTTAAGTTGTTCATATGCTAGTATGGAGATGAAGAGAAGAAGTATCTAAATGTTCCAGGAGCAGCACAGGATGAAACAGAATGAAAAAGAGCCAGGGAACACACCACGGGCGCGTTCACGACCCGTGATGATCCTTACTGGTCGTAAGCCTACTCGTCCGGGTTGTGGCTGCCAGGAATGTCATCAAAGGCTTCATCATGACGTATTGCATGATTTATGGTAAACTCCACAATCTATGACGGTGCTCATGGGAAGCACCTAGGTAGCGAGAAAACAATAAAAGTTAAGGCAAGTCTCACGATTGATTTCCACGACCCATGTGCATCTTCACGGATCGTGAAGGTGTGCGAGAAGATGGGCTGATTTTGAACAATTTTTGCACTAAGTATCACACCATTGAGGAGTTTCACGACACATGAAAACCACCACGAAGCATGGTCTGTTCCGTGAAAGGCCATGTCATCCAGAATTGTTTAAGCTTTCCTATTCCAACTAGGATTAGTTTTCCTAATTATTTTAGGATAGGTTTTATTTAGTATAAATAGGACTTTTAATTATTTTCTTGGAACAACTTTGTACCCCATGTTTTGGGGGCTACTCACACAATTGAATGATAATTTCTTTATATTTTCTTTTAAAAAACACGGCTGGACAATCAGCACAAAGCTAACAACGTTGTGAGTTTTTTATTATCATTTTAAGTCTTTAATTCTTGTTTTGCTTTGCCTTTTAGCGTGTCAATTAAGAATTGATTTCTTCTCCCTTGTAAGTGATCTTAACATGGATTATATCATGATTCATGCTCTAATCTTTGTGAGTTCGATAATCTAGTCCCACAACTAGGGTTGTGGGAACCATGGCAACTCAATAAGATAGACAAATTTGGGGTAAATATCAGGATTGATTATCGTATACATTGTAGTGTTTTTCACTTTATCTTATTCCTTAATGAGCCGATGAATTATGGTAAGCCTATATTTGTTACATGCCCAGGAGGGATGTAGTCATTAGGAAAAGAATTCTGCAACAGAAATTTGGGGTTATTAACCTAGTCTAAGTACTTGAGACCGAAAGGTGAGAGTATTCGGAGATCCATAACAAGGGTTAAAAAGTACATGTTCTGAGACCGAAAGGTGATGAATGAAATGCATCTGAGAAGGACCAAAAGGTGAATTAGGTGTTATATAACTTGTTAGATCTTGTATACACAATCATGAACGGGTTTACTAAATGAATTTAGTTATCGCGTTGGGAGTCATGGGGACCACAACCCTAGTCATCATTAAACTATCTAAGCCTTAGTTTATTTTGCATTCATACTCATAGTTAGGAGCTTAAATCAAAACCCCCTATATTTACTTTTCTACATTTGTTTGTTTTCTAGAAATAGAACCAACGACTAAAATTGGATTACTAGTAGAGTTGTTTCAACCTATTCCCTGTGGGATCAACACGGACTCTCAGTTGGGTAAATATATTGCTAACGATCGTTCATATTCTGTAAAAAGGATTGAATGTTATCATAAGGCACAATACGAATTAACCTTTGAACATGAAATTTTTGCTCTTCCACTCTAGGACTACCTCATTTAGGAAATTAAAACTTGACCACTCAGGTTCTATAATTGATAGAGGCATTACAAGCATATCGAATCCATACTATGGATAAAATCAAAATCAATTATTTAACTTCTATAAGATCAGGCGAGGTTACTTTGTGAAACATCAAGACTAGCATTTTTTTAGACTCTCCTAGCCCAAACTGAATCACCAATAAGAGTATAGACTGAATAAGTTCTTAACAACACTTCAGGACTCACATCAAACCTTAGCAAGATAAAGAGTAACAAAAGACAAATTTGCACCCAAATCAAGTAAAACACATGCATCAAAGTAAAAGACCTGCAATATACCAGTAACTACATCTGGGGACTCCTTCACATCCTTTCTAGCATGAAGAGTAGAGAACCTATTATTGCATTAGCCACCACCATCCATCCTTGAAACAATACCTATCTGAATCTAAGCCTAAGGTCTACTACCACCACCTCTGCACTTCTTAGCATGATGGACCCACTTCTTATAACTAAAGCACATATTGAATCCAGAAAGACATTATCTCCTATGAGTCTTCCCGCATTTCTTGCAAGTGGGAATAACTTGAGTACCCAAACCTTCTCATTGAGCTTTATGGTTTGATCTGTTATCTTTGTTGAACCTTAGGGCTAGAGTATTAAATGAACTTTTCCTGGATTGCCTTTGCCCACCATTTCCCGACTTTTGGCGGGAAAAGCTACCATTATCAACTCGAGCCCTCTTGGACTCTCTAGCCTTCTCCCTCATTTTCTCATCTTTTATTTATTATGCATGCGTCATGAGCCTAGAAATGTCAATTTTTTTTATTAAATAGCCATCTTACACTTCTTCATCACCAAGTCTGAGACACCTATCACAAACTTAGTCATTCTTGCCCTTAGGTCAGAAAGGATAGATGTAGCATATTTGCACAACTTAGCGAATTTGTGGGCATACTCCCTTCGCTCATGCTTCTTGTTGAAAATTGATCAACTTTTGACTTCGCTTTCCTTAACTACAATGAAAAGAACCGATCAAGAAATGCACCTTTGAGTTCATCCTAAGCTATGGGACTTAATTCTTCAACTTTCTCACTTTTCTATTGATCATGTCATACCCTAGCAACACCCTTAAGTTGATAGGATGCAAGATCTGGTTTTTTTCTTGGAGATACACCCATGATGGCCAAGATCTTATAAACCTCATCCATAAATTCTTGTAGATCCTCATCCACTTTGGAACCATGGAATTTGGGTGGATCCATTCTCATAAAGTCCCAAACTCATGTCACCGATGTTCCCACACCTTGAACCAACCCTCCTTGATTGGCTTGGATTGCTACCACTTATTCTAACATTTGAAAGATGGTTCGGAACTCCGCATTAGTGATCGGCTCGGTCATAGGATCATATGGAGCTTGAAGAACCGGAGGATCTTGCTCATCATTGTTATTGTTTCCCCCTTGCATTGGTGCCCTTCGAGGAGGCATTTTCTAAAATCACAAAGATAAAGCGTTGGAGGAAAAAAGTCTTAGAGTACAATCTATCGCTCGACAAAGATCATGAAAGAAGTTAAGATTTTTCTAAAATACCTTATAGCCTCCTACTAATATATACAACTTGTTTCACACCCATGAATAAGACTCTACTTGAAGCAACATCCTGGACTCCCTAGGACACTTTTGAACCTTGTGCTTTTGAAACCAAATTTTTTATGACCCAAGTTAGGTATCAGAACTATGAATGACCCCAATTAAGTCATTTTAACATGTCATACATAAGCATTCATAAGGTAAGTAAAGCATCAAACAAAAATTATAAATGAATAGGGAATGGGCCACAAGGAACTTTAAAGAAAGAAGTAACCTTAATTAGAAATGAAAGGAGAACATCAACTCCATAAATAATATCTAACATGTATCTAAGTAAAGTAACATAGGCGAGGGCTATGGATATGGTCCTAGCTCACCTTTAACAAAATAGTAAAGGAACTGGTCTCAAATTTTCAATATAAGCTAAAGTAGTAAATATCACTATTCAAGCTAGCCTTAGCTGTGACACAACGATCGAAAACTCAAAGAACTCTAACCAAGCCATCTTACATATCAACATGAGCATATACAAGGCATAATAAGCATCACACATTATAGTTAATACAATAGTGTAATAAGTCCCAATAGTAAATAAAGTAATCAAGTCAAAGGCAACATAGACTCTTATACATTGCATATACTCCAACAATACCTCTATATAAACTATGGGCGAGGGGCTAAGATATATCGCAACCTTACCCTCAATGAAAAGTAACTGTCTCAACATGAAAGTAAGTAATGACAAGATCATGAGTTCAATGGGAAGATCCTCAAAACATGAGAGCTTACCAAATAAGTGATGTGCTATAAATCCAACTAGCTAGGGGAGAATAAAAAGCATCCAACCCTATATACTTAACAATGTAGGCAATATATACATTAGTACGTTAGAATGTACTGAGTATGTGAGAAATGCATAATACATATAGATATAAGTACATACAACATAAATAGAATGACACATGGGTCATGGAAAGCAATACCACAATAATATAAACATGAAGTAAAACATGATCATAAGTTGTATGGTCAAAGCATCAAGTCATAATAAATATTAAAGTAACATAGTCACTTTATGGGAATCACTATAACCGATAATAAGACCATGTGAGCTACTAAATATAATCTCGATATTAACCCTACACCATAAGAAATGGGAGATCACTTGCCAAGGAAGACTTCATGATGGTACAATCAATGAACAATGAGGGGCTAAATGCGTATCCACTAGCCTAGCCTAAAGAGGAAACCTATGGTGGCACATAGTTTTAAACAAGAGAGTGCTACCAAGATACCCTTAGGTGGACAATCTTAATATCTACCAAACCAAACCCTACCTCAAGCCTTCTCAGTGCTAAGTCAAATTCCATGGAATAGTATACCACAATATCATAATCATTCATAAATCAATTATAGCTTTAAGTCATTGAAAACCATCATTCATAAGAGTAGCTCATAAGAACCTTGGGTGATTCATCAATGGGAGAATTATCCTTTCACACATGAATCTATGATTAAGTGAGAATTATCCTTTCACCAAATATTCCCCCATTCATTTGTTCATCGTTAGATTATTCATTCATAGAAGGGACTTTATAAAGCATAATTGAATAGCTTTCATAAACCTTGAAAGAAGTCCTTGTCATTCAAGGTCATGATTCATTGAAAATATAGTACATCATACGGGTTCAATGTTAAAGTAACATTAAAACATGAAATTCATGAAGATCATTCATAATTATGAAGAATCATATTAGTTTGAATCATAAACATAAGGACCCACAACGTACATTTATGAACCCTAATATCCTTCCAGAAAAATCACTTTAAAAACTATCAAATCATACAATTCATGATAATTCATATGTAATTTGCCAGATAAACATAATAGATATAATTTATGCAATTGATAGAGAATCATGCAAAACCTATAAAGTTCATACTTGAAATCAATTAAAAAGTGGAAGATTTTTTGGGCTCCATGGGTAGAAGTACTCTATGGACAAAAAATCAAATACTTTGATATAGAAACTATGAAATTTGGGAGTTAACCTTGAAACTGAAAGGAATTGCTTGAATCTTCCATGAAAATCAAGTTAGAGAAAAAGAGAACCTTGAGAGTATTTTTAGAGAGATGACTTATAATTTGTGACTTGGGTTAGAGTAAATGAGTTTAGATTGTTTAGGGTAGTTAATAGACTTATATTTAGGCTTAAAAATAGTCCAAATACATTCACATTATATAAGAAATGACTCAAATACCCTTATTGAGTTAGGAAAATTTTTCCTTAAATGGACCCCTAGACGGGACCCACCACATCCCATTTTAGACCCCACCATCCATGGAAAGAGTCGTGGTGGGCAAGGCTAAGTTAGTCCCGGGTGGTCTCCCCTTCATGAGGCCCTCCACGACCTGTAAAGGACACCATGCACTGTGAAAGGTGTCATTATGAGGTGCTTTGGTTCTTGGGTAGTGGGATGCCCACCACGAGGCCCTACCACGGCTAGTTGTGCACACCATGGCCCATGGTGGTCCCTTGGTGGGACCCTATCCTATTTTCTGAAAATATTCGCTTTAGGCCTTAGGTTTTTGGTTTCCAACTTACAGGGTCTTATAATATCTTCCCCTTAGGAACATTCGTCCTCAAATGAGATGAAAACTAGTTTAAATAGAGTAGAATGGATATCAACAACCCAGTATTATGAATGCAAAAATATAACTTAAACATCGTTTTCATGAAATTTCAAACCTTTGCAATGAATATCATTCAAAAATAGTTTCATAAGTATTCAGATATATATTATGACATGAAAATGTTGAAACGAACGAATTTGGACTATTTGAGCATGAATAACTTAATACTTTAGGCTTGAGTAGAAGGAAGATGTCACGACCCAAACCCCGGGCCATGACTAGTGCCGATTAGGTACTTCGACCACTACTAAATCCCAATACTACATACTAAAGTCTGATGATTCTACCGAAATTTCGGCAGAGTTTCCTCTTTTTTACTGACTAAACCCACCTGCAAGAAAAGACAGCAGCGACCAGACAGACAAGTAGATATAACTATAATGTAATCA
>JAABOM020109132.1:0-24624 GCA_011800125.2 Solanum clarkiae
ACACTTCCCAAAACACTCAACTCCTATACTTATGCACCATACTTAACTTAAGTTCAATTACACGATATTTGCAAAAATTTTCCAAAGCAACAATTTACCTCAATTAAAATATTTACGGGGTCTAACACTTTTATTCTTTTTTCATGTCCTTTTCTTCAACATTTGATCATCTTTTTGTCTAGACTTTTGGACTTCAACCACCCATTTCCACCTATAGCCTTACATATGCAACCACCTATGTCTTCTTATAATGTTGCCTCGTTTTCTATACTTCACATGTTCATTTTGACCTTTTGTCCTAGTTGTCCAAATATTCCTTGTTTGTTACTATATCTTGTCTTTTCGCATCTACTTGGTTGACTTCTTATTTTGTCATTTTCTATAATATCTGCTCACATGTCTAGATTGTACAGTGTGATCAAATTGAATCTCATTCTCGATTCATCATCCATTCCATCATGAACCTCGTCATCTGAGTCATACTGAGTTCCTTCCTCTTTCACGTCTTTATACCTTTCTTGAAGCTCTTGTTTAGTATTTTGCAAATATTTTGTCCTAAGTTTTTTCTATTAGTTTTTCCATTTTTTCTTTCTTTTGCTGTCTTGATTTTCTTGTATTTTTCTTAGATGACTCACCTCTTAGTGTTGCAGGGAGTATCTGTAATTGTTTCTTATTAGTCAGCCATCAACGAATTTGACGAGTCTTTACCAGCTATCGTTTGAGCCGAACTGGCTGTGTCCATATCCAACACAGTAAATATGTTTGCATATGTTGGGGACTGCACACCCATCAACGGATTTAATAAGTTTTTACTGATCACCGTTTGAGTCGTACTAGTTGTGCCTATATCCGGCACAGTGGATTTTTTGCATTCATTGGGGAATGCACATCCATCTCATCCATTTTTATTAGAGATGAAGAACTCTGAGGATTTTTGTTAAGATCGTCCATGCTTATCTGCGTTTGATATAATTTAAATTTTATGCACGTAGGCGCTCCTCCACTATTTGTAATTTTTCTATGAGTCTCACATTTTTTTGCATTAGTGTTTTATTTTTAAAATTCAATCTTTTAAATGCCTCGGTCATTGAAGAGTAATGGTCACAAAAAATAATTTATCAGTGTCTTTTTTATATTATATTAGATAGTCTGTCTTGAATTATGTCTAAAGGCTGGAGAAATATAAAAGATGGGTCCATATATTCCTCTAGCATAATCTAATGCTTCATTGAGATCATTAAAAACTTTGAAAAGTGGGGCTTTGACATCTTGTATGGAATCTACAACTTCTATCCATGCCTGAAAAACGTGATATGTCTTTTCATGCATAATTATGTAGTATTTAAACTTCATTTCTATACTTTTGTCTGTGAAATATTGACATAGTGCATTTACCACAGCTGTGAAATACTTGTTGTCTCTTTTAGTATAGGCTATCCAAAAATTATCTACTAGATACCTTTGTTGTTTATCTATTACGCATTCAGGTAATACCCTAAAGATAAATTAGACGGTGAATAGAATATTAAATTATGCTTGCCAAAATACATTCTCTTCATTGTTTCTTCTGCTACTGTCTGAGGTCTGAAACGAACATTACCTAACACTATTTGCACGTATAAGTTTGGAGTTGATGACTCAGCTTTCATCGTGTCTATAGGCTTTGTTGTTGCTGGTCTCATGCTGAAAAATAAATAGTTCTCATTAGTTGTGTCTAAGATTTAATCTGCTTGATTAATCTGCTAGGCTATTATCTTTTCCTTTTATATATTCAAAGACAATATTTTCGTAGGTTGAGATCGTGTCCATGAAATTAAGCCATCTTCGCCTACTACTTATTTTTTTATTTATTTTTGGATAAAATTTAACAATTGCTTCACAGTTTTTTCTGACAAATATTTGAGCCTCGTTCAAAATATATAACTGAAAACTACTTCACCTATATACCGTTGCTAAAATTTCCACGTCTATACTATTTATGTTTCCCTTTTCTTTATACTTTCCACTCTGATATATACATATTTTTTCTTCACTTTTATTAATATATTTACTTGTTCAGGCTTTTAATATATGCTCCATCTTGCAAAACTTCCATCTGTTTCTATAATTAAATAATCTGTTTCAAGAGGTATATTTAAGTCAGGAATATTTTTAGTTTTTTCTTTAATCTTTTGCACTAACTTGATATCCCTGCATTTAAATGTTTAGCCCTACTATTTTTCTTATGTCTTGGATGAAATTCCTAGCATAAATTATAAGTCCTAGAAATTTTGGTAATTCTTTTGTTCTTTCTAATTTATCTAGCATTTCTAGGATTTTACTAGTTATATGGGGTCGTATCTTAATTTTTTCGTCTCCTAGTACTACTCCTAAAAGATTTATATGTGTTTTATTAGCTCCATTTTATTTTTACTAATTATTATACCATTTTCTACAAACAACCTAAATATTGTTTGAAGGTTACCTAGATGTTCCCTTATGTCTTTAATAAATACTAAAATATCGTCTACATAAACAAGGACAAATTTTTTATAGTCTCCAAATATAATATCCATTTTTCGTTGAAAAATTGGAGGTGCAGTTTTTAGCCCGAGTGTCACGATCCAAGCTTAAGGCATAGACGTGACACAGTGAATGGAGAACCCGAAGGGACTGCAAACAAGCCTATTAACATATCATTACACATCATTGGTCGCGGAAACATTTGAACAACAACGAAGAGCATAAAACAAGGATGAGGGACTAAGGAAAATCATTCATAACATAAACCATCAAAAGAGTCAAAGCTTATAGTATCGATACTTAACTTGTCTAACAACACCTTTAAATATAGAATTTAGTGGGGGCCAAGACAAGCAACTGGGCTCACCCTCATAGCCAAAAGCATATAATAAAAGAAAGATCATCTTTGTACATAACATAAGATCAAAGACATTGTCCCAAAAATTGAGGACTCACTCATCAACTTGCTTTGTAGAGATAGTACTAGCCACGAGGAGGATGAGGATGATCGCAAGGAGCTCCGATTCCTACACGGTAACATCATGTAGGAATAGAGTACATGTTAGTACATTTGAATGTACAAAGTATGTAGGATGCAATCCAACGAGATATAGGCAACATAGTCAAAATGCATAAACATAGGCGATGAGTAGTATAATAACAGTATGACATGCATGATCAATGTTTGAAGCAAAACATGCTTATATAGAACATATTACATGTGAAGGAAGAGACCATCATCATAGACCAAGCAACTTAGTGCTTAGAATCTAATGTAGACCATCCCTTAAAGTGATTGAGGAATCAACCCCTCTATTGGTTGATGAACATGACCACTCTCCATCGGAAGTGATTGAGGTATCAACCCCTCAATTGGTTGATGGCTTCGCACCCCTATCCGATGCTATTGAGGTATCAACCCCTCAGTTGGTTGATGGCTTACCATCCCCATCCGAGCTAACTAAGGTATCAACGCCTTAATTGGTTGACAGACATGACCACCCTCCGCCGGAAGTGATTGAGGTATCAACCCCTTAATTGGTCATGGTCAACTCACAACACTATAGATACATATCATGAAATCATCACATAAATACTGTCCTTTCATTATCACAAAGTCCTTAACTCATATGCAAAACATTAGGATTTCAACAACTCAAGATACATTAACAAGACATTTTATCAAACACTTGGTGGGTGTGCAATGCTAGTTTAAAACCATGCAATTCAAGAGTGAAATCATGCAAGTAAACTTGAATTAAATTAATCCACCAATACTAGGTAATACCATCATGCAATATACATCAAAACACTCCATCAAATCTCAAGATAGATTAAAGATTCATAGCTCAAAACATGCTCAAACAGTCACACTTTCACGAAACCCCAACATAGTTCATAGTCAGATTCATAATAAGTAAGACCCACAAGTAAATAGACTTAGAAACAAGAAATTTATGTAAAAAGAAAACTTCGCACTATGGGTGAAAGGACCTAATGGTTGAAACCCACATACCTTAGCTTTGGAGAATTCCTTAATGAAGATTGGAATGGAGAATTGAAGCTTGAGTGAAATCCTTAAGATCCGGAATAAGTTTTGACACTTGAATTTTGAGTGAAATATTTGTCTAAGTATTTGAGAGAGTATTTGGGAATGTCTTGTATGATGTGATGTTGACATATGCCTAAGTATAAGTATTTTCACATATGGGACGAATTAGGACCAATAGCCACAAGACTTGGATCGAGAGTATAAAACTGGCAATAAAATACACTGCTCTGCGACAGGTCTGTGTTGCGTAGAAGTCCGTTGTTGGAATTGCAAAATTGGCGAAATTATTTTTTCACTATTGGTTTTTTGAAATTTGGGTAATACCCATTTCCCAGTCAATTTTGCGCCTTGAAAAAGAATATTAAGTCAGATTTTTGATATCACGCACGGATTTTGAGATATATGAAAATTATGATTATGGACACTTTGGAGGCACATTTTCTATGACACCTCATAACTCTATGCTCTTATTTATCCATGTTTCAAGCCTCATTTGGTCAGGTTTGGGGTTTATTAGGTTCATGAGAGACTCCTAGTACCTAACGAGTCAAAGAATTCTATAAGAGTTGAGTTTTGGGTGATGGTTCATGCAAGGGTCAACTTTCAACAATCATAACTCATGGCACATTAGGAACTGGGTGGCCCACAGCATGTCAAATGAAAGCTCTTTGAGTTAACTCTCAATGCGCTTGGTTTCATCTTATTCTGATGTCGGATGAAGGAGTTATGACCATTTCCATGATACCCTCCAATGCAGTAAAGCCCCACGGGCACCCATAAAGGCAGTGTGGCCTTGTACGGGTCGTGGGAAATGTTTGGGGCTGGAAAATGTCATGGTGAGGCTAAGTCTTGGTCCACGACCAGTCGCATGGGTTGTGTGACTCACCACTGGTTGTGAGGAGGGGTGTGGAGGTGTTTTATTAGGCTTGGCTAAGAGTGGGTGGCATTGGAAGCTAAGGCTGGGCCATGACTGCCTTGTACGGCTCGTGTAAAGGCATATGGGCCGTGGCACCTGGGAGTACGCTGGCCTGCAACATTTTCTTGTCTAAGTGAGGTGGGATGGACTAGTAAACGGTCCGTGTAACACTACACGGTCCGTGAAAGTGGCCATCAAAGTGACGTCGATGCTAACTTTTTCTCAAGTGTTCCAATTCCACTTTTCTGTCTAAGTCTTCTCTCACGGGCACTCAATACGACCTGTGGAGTGCCATATGGCCAGTGAAGTCTCCAACGAGATGAAACTTTACCAATGTTTCCATCCGTTCACTCAGGGCATTTTCGTAAATGCTAATTACTCTAATGTCCATTTTAGACTTTAAATGCTATCTTAACGTTCCTAAAAGACCTTAACAAGGCTCCAAAGGATAAAACTCATTACTCTTATTTCAAATACACTCTCAACTCTCTCAAACGCCTCCATCAAGTTCCAATTCAATTTCACGGAAATCCAAGAACAAGATTGGATTCAAAGATCATTTCCAAGCCTCCATTCTTCCCAATCTCAATTCCAAGCAACTCTAGACCTAAGGTATGTGGTGTTGAACCATTGGGTCCTTCCATCCATGGTGTCTAAACCCTCTTTTAATTAATATTGCATGATTTAAAGTTAATTTTACAAATGGGTTTACTAGTATGAACATATCTATGAACAATGTTAAAGCTATGTAAAGTTGTAACTATTTTGCTATGTCATGAGCTATATATCTTCGATTTATTGTAAGTTTTGATGAGGGATTTTGATGTGAATGTCTTCGGGGGGGGGGGGGAGGATTTCAAGGGGTTGATTGATGGTTTTATAATAAATTTTCTTGCATGATTTTATCTCTAAATTGCATGATTTGTTTACCCCCACTACACCCCCAAAGTATTTGATAAAATGTCCGGTTATGGTTTCTTGAGGAATTGAAGGTCCAAAGCATGTATTATGTTATTAATGATGTTATGATGATGAAAGAAGAGTATATATGTGATGTTATGTTGATGATAAAAGGAAAGTATGTATATGATATCTCTCTATATAGTGTTGGATTGACCATAGCCAATTGAGGGGTATGCCTCAATCACCATGGGAGGTAGGGTGTGACCATCCTCTAACTTATCAAGGGGTTTGTACTATGGTAACCTATCAAGAAGTTTGTACCTTGGCACCAGAGTGATGGGGCAGCATCATCACTAACCTATCAAGGGGTTTGTACCTTTGGAACCTATCAAGGGGTTTGTACCTTGGCACCTAGGCGATGGGGGCAGCATCATCGCCAACCTACCAAGGGATTTGTACTTTGGAAATCTAGCTTGGTCTTTTATACGCATATGCTATCCTAGATAAGCATGAGTTACTTAAGCATGTTTTACTTAAACATTGATCATATATGCAATATTGTTATATTATGCCTATTGCCTATTGTTATGCATTTCGATTATGATGCCTATCTCTTATAACATTGCATCCTACATACTTATTATATTCAAACATAGTATCGCATACTCTATGCCACATGGTGTTACCATATAGGAATCGGAGCTCCATTTGGTCATCCTCCTCCTCCTCCACGTGGCTAGTGGTATCCATTCACGCTAGTTGGTGAGTCCTCATGTGTAAGGGCAATATATATATTCTTAAGCTATGTATTAAAGACTATCCTTCTTTTTTGTATGCTTTTACTATGAGGGTGAGCCCAGTTGCTTATCTTGGTCCCCATTAAGTCCTATGTTAGAGGTGTTGTTGGGCGAGTTATGTATTATGCTTGAGCTTTGATTTACTTATGATATTCAAGCTATTTTATATGAGTCTCTGTTATAGTCCTAATTCCCCTTATTTATATTTCTTACATTATTTTGCATTGCTTTCACGTCCGAGGATGTGTAATGATATGCTACGAGGCTTGTTTGGGGTTCCTTCGGGTTCCCCATTCACCGGTCACGTCTAGGCCCTAGGATTGGGTTGTGACAAAGATGGTATCAGAGCACTAGGTTGATAGATCTATAGAGTCTATCCCATCGCGTCGATTAGACTCCTATTCATGGTTGTGAAGCGCACCACGACTATGAATATGAGGCTATGAGGCGTTTTAGGAAAAGTTTCCCTTCTTTATGTTCTAAGTCGTTCTATAGAGTTAAATTTTCCCCCCTACGATTGTTCTTTGCTCCTCTAGTTGATCATGC
Organism: Solanum clarkiae; assembly: GCA_011800125.2. Lineage (NCBI taxonomy): Eukaryota > Viridiplantae > Streptophyta > Magnoliopsida > Solanales > Solanaceae > Solanum > Solanum clarkiae. The sequence continues at coordinate 7,217 of JAABOM020109132.1, forward strand.
CGCTTCAAAGAGGAAGGTGAAGGAAGGTAAGTTGAAGGTTTTGATTTTGATGGATCCGAATTTTATTATTTCTACTGTTGATCCATGTTCATCTTGCATTAGGTTTTGACTTGTGACTTGTTGGAGTTGGTGTGGTGGCTTATGGTGTTATACTTGGGATGGAACAGTTGCATGTAGGTTGTGTCTTCGTGGAGATTGCTTAATTTAAGCATTGGCTATGTTTATAGGTTTCATGAATAGGGTCTTAAAACCCTACCTTGGTATATTTGTGGTGGTTTCTAGTGATAAGGTATTGATTTATTTAGAGCTTGTGGATCATTTATGGTGGGGGGTAGGGGTGGGATTGCTTACTAAATATGAAAAATGTGCTTTGTGGATAACAAGAAGGTCGTTAGAATTCTTTAAGGATTATGATATGAGTGTGCTTTAGTTCTTTTTTTGTTAAGGCTAGCGTTGTTGTTGGTGCTCTAAGTAGGGTGCCTATGGGTAGCTTATCATATGTGGATAATGGTGGCAAAGAGAAGACTAGTGGGTCCATCGGTTGCCTTGGTTGGAAGTAGGTTGAGGGAAGTTGGGAATGGTAGTATAGTGTCCTTGGTGATTCCGGGTCTTCTTGCGTTAAAAGGTCTAGTTTAAGCAAAGCCTTGATTCCGTCTTATTAAAGTTGGAAATTTTGGATGAGAAGACGATAGAGTTGAGGTTGTCTCCCAAGGGGGAGATGATGGCTATGGTACCAAGTGGGTTAGGTGAATTTATGGTTGACACTTGAGTTGAGTATTATGATTCCTTGTAGAGTGTAGAGGAAGGTTGGTAAGGTTGCATAAGTTTGGGGATTTGCCTATGGATGTAGATATGGTTCGCCCGGTTCTTCATCCTTCTACGGGGATTGGATTTGTTGATGACTCTAGTGTTATAGAACTCTTTGAAGTTGTGGGTGATGGGGAGGATAAATTGGCTTGGAAGGAGGTCCCGGTGAAGGTGTTGGATGGATGAGTGGAGAGGTTGATTGTTGGGGATGTGGTGTTCATTAAGGCCCTTTGGAAGAGTCGTCTATTCGTGTGTGTTTCTCGGGGAGCTGGTGTAGGCATGGAGAAGCAATACCCATATCTCATTCATTCTATTCAAGCTTAACATGTTAAGTCCTTGTTACGATTCCAAGTCTAAAGTATTGGCCCTTAAGTCATTGCATGCATTCATGTTCATGTTAATAAGATTATGCGAATTTTCAATGTACATGTGGAACTTTCCTTGGAAATCATGTTTATGTGCATTGTTCCATTAATGTTTGGGCTAAAGTCTTCATGACTACTTTCCTTGTGTACGATTCTTTGACATTCGGGGACGAATATTCTCAAGGGGGAGATATTGTGCCACCATCACTCTATACTCTTATGTGTCCATGTTTCAATCCTCATTTGGTCAGGTTTGGGGTGTATTAGGTTCATGGGAAAAGTTGAGTTTTGGGTGATGGTTCATGCAAGGGTCAACTTTAAACAAGCATAACTCTTGGCACATTTGGAACTGGGTGGCCCACAACATGTCAAATGAAAGCCCATTGAGTTAGCTTCACAACGTACTTGCTATCACCTCATTCCGTTGTCGGATGATGGTGTTATGACCATTTCCGTGAGACCCTCTCGTGCAGTGAAGCCCCACGGGCACCATACGGGCAGTGTGGCCTTTTACGGGCATGGGAAATGTTTGGGGTTGGAAAATGTCGTGGTGAGGCTAAGTCTTGGACCACGACCAGTTGCACGGGTCGTGTGACTCACCACTGGTCGTGAGGAGGGGTGTGGAGGTGTTTTAGAAGGCTTGGCTAGGCGTGGGTGGCATTGGAAGCTAAAGCATAGTCCACGATTGCCTTGTATGGCTCGTATGAAGGGGCACGGGCTGTGGTACCTTGGAGTGTGCTGGCCTGTAACAATTTCTTGTCTAAGTGAGGTGGGACTAACCAATAAATTGTCTGTGTAACACTACATGGTCCGCAAAAGTGGCCGTCAAAGTGACATCGATGCTAACTTTTTCTCTAGTGTTCCAATTTCATTTTTCTGTCTGTCTTATCTCACGGGCACTCCACACGACCCGTGGAGTGCCACACGGCCAGTGAAGTCTCTAGTGAGATGACACTTTGCCAATTTTTCCATCCATTCACTAATGGCATTTTCATAAATGCTAATTACTATAATGCCCTTCTTAGACTTTCAATGCTATCTTAACCTTCCTAAAAGACCTTAATAAGGTTCCAAAGGATAAAACTCATTACTCTCATCTCAAATACACTTTCAACTCTCTCAAAAGACTCCATCAAGCCCTAATTCAATTTCACGGAAACCCAAGAACAAGATTGGATTCAAAGATCATTTCCAAGCCTCCATTCTTCCCAATCTCAATTCCAAGCAACTCTAGACCTAAGGTATGTGGTGTTGAACCATTGGGTCCTTCCAACTATGGTGCCTAAACCCTCTTTTAATTAATATTGCATGATCTAAAGTTGATTTTACAAATGGGTTTACTATTATGAACATGTCTATGAACTATGTTAAAGCTATGTAAAGTTGTGACTATTTTGCTATGTCGTGAGCTATATATCTTGGAACAATTGTAAGTTTTGATGATGGGTTTTGATGTGAATGTCTTCAAGGGGTTTCAAGGTGTTGATTGATGGTTTTACAATAGATTTTCTTGCATGATTTTATCTCTAAATTGCATGGTCTTTTACCCCCATCACACACCACCAAAGTGTTTAATAAAATGTCCGGTTATGGTTTCTTGAGTAATTGAAGGTCCAAAGCATGTATTATTTATTAATGATGTTATGATGATGAAAGAAAGTATGTATATGATGTTATGATGATGATAAAAGGAAAGTATGTATATGATATCTCTCTATATAGTGTTGGATTGACCATAGCCAATTGAGGGGTATGCCTCAATCAATGTGGGAGGTAGGGTGTGACCATCCTCTAACCTATCAAGGGGTTCGTACCTTGGTACCCTATAAAGGGATTTGTACCTTAGCACTAGAGTGATGGGGCGGCATCATCACTAACATATCAAGGGGTTTGTAGCTTGGTAACCTATCAAGGGGTTTGTACCTTGGCACCAAGGTGATGGGGCAGCATCATCACTAACCTATTAAGGGGTTTGTACCTTGGTAACCTATCAAGGGATTTGTACCTTGGCACCTAGGTGATGGGGCAACATCATCACCAACCTACCAAGGGGTTTGTACTTTGGGAATCTAGCTTATTCTTTTCTACACGTATGCTATCCTACATAAGCATGAGTTACTTAAGAATGTTTTTCTTAAGCATTGATCATACATGCAATATTGTTATATTATGCCTATTGCCTATTATTATACATTTTGATTATGATGCCTATCTCTTGTAGCATTGCATCCTACATACTTAGTATATTCAAACATACTATTGCATACTCTATGCCTACATGATGTTACCATGTAAGAACTGGAGCTCCATTTGGTTATCATCCTCTCCACGTGGCTAGTGGTATCCATTCACGCTAGTTGGTGAATCCTCATATCCGAGGGAAATATCTATGTTCTTATGCTATGCATTAAAGATTGTCCTTCTTTTTGGTATACTTTTTCTATGAGGATGAGCCTAGTTACTTGTCTTGGCCCCCGTTAAGTCCTATGTTAGAGGTGTTGTTGGGCGAGTTATGTATTATGCTTGAGCTTTGATTTACTTATGATATTCAAGATATTTAAATATGACTCTCTATTATAGTCCTAATTCCCCTTATTTATATTTCTTACATTGTTTTGCATTGCTTTCGCGACCGAAGATGTGTAATGATATGCTACGAGGCTTGTTTGGGGTTCCTTCGGGTTCTCCATTCACCGGTCACGTCTAGACCCTAGGCTTGGGTTGTGACAAAGATGGTATCAGAGCACTAGGTTGATAGATCCCCGGAGTCTAACCCATCGCATCGATTAGAGTCCTATTTATGGTTGTGAAGCGCACCACGACTATGAATAGGAGGCTATGAGGCGTTTTAGGAAATGTTTCCCTTCTTCATGTTCTAAGAAAATTCGTGCTATAGAGTTGAGTTAAGTTTTCCCCCCTATGATTGTTCTTTGCTCTTCTAGTTGATTATGCTGCTTCAAAGAGGAAGGCGAAGGAAGGTAAGTTGAAGGTTTTGATTTTGATGGATCCGAATTTCATTATTTCTACTGTTGATCCATGTTCATCTTGCATTAGGTTTTGCCTTGTGACTTGTTGGAGTTGGTGTGGTGGCTTATGGTGTTGTACTTGGGATGGAACAGTTGCATGTAGGTTGTGTCTTCATGGAGATTGATTAATTTATGCACTGGCTATGTTTATAGGTTTCATGAATAGGGTCTTAAAACCCTACCTTGGTATGTTTGTGGTGGTTTCTAGTAATGAGGTATTGATTTATTTAGAGCTTGTGGATCATTTGGGGGGGGGATTGGTTACTACCAAGGATGTGTAATGATATGCTACGAGGCTTGTTTGAGGTTCCTTCGGGTTTCCCATTCGCTGGTCACGTCTTGGCCCTAGGCTTGGGTCGTGACATTTTCGGGCACTTTTTGGGGTCGTTTCAATATCTTCCCTTGGGAACATTCGTTCCTGAATGTTGAAGAAACATATATAAGAAGGGTAATCATGAAGAGATCAGCCTCGACAAGAATTCAACAATGCAATTAAACATCTTTTCAAAATCTCAACATAAGTGTCAAGAAAACTGTAAACTTGTCAACATAAACATGAATGCATGCAATGAAATAAAGGATGATACATAAGACTTGAAATCACATAGGGTACTTAGAATTAGTACCTTAAGGTTGAGTTGAATGGAAGAGATAGGGATATCGCTTTTGCATGTCTGCCTCGGCCTCCCATGTAGCACTTTCGACTTGTTGATTCCTCCAAAGGACCTTAACGGAAGCCACATTCTTGTTCCTCAACCTTTTCACTTATCTATCCAAGATCTCTATTGGAATCTCTTCATAAGTCAAATTGTCTTCAACAACACCAACAACATCCAATGGGACAATAACATTCGAATCACCCACACATTTCCTCAACTGATGCATGAAAGACTGGATGAACCAAGTCCATTTCACTAGGAAACTCTAACTCATAGGCCACCTTACCAATCTTCCTCAACACCCTATAAGGACCCACATATCTTGGACTCAATTTACCCTTTTTACCAAAATGAACCACACCCTTCATGGGTAAGACCTTCAAATAGACCCAATCACCAACTTTAAATTCAACCTCCCGTCTCCTCACATCAGCATAGGTCTTTTGATGACTTTGGGTGTTTTTGAACCTTTTCCTAATCAACCTTACCTTCTCCATAGCTCCATGACCAGATCCAGATTCCACAATGCCATTTCTCCAACTTCAAACCACCTAACCGATGACCTACAACGCCTACGATAGAGGGTCTGAAAAGGAGCCATACCAATGCTAGAGTGATAGCTATTATTATAAGCAAACTCAATCAATGGAAGATGATCATCCCAACTACCCGTAAACTCCAAAACACAAGCTCTAAGCATATCTTCAAGAGTTTGGATAGTTCTTTCGGCTTGGCTATTCGTTTGAGGGTGAAAGGCCGAACTAAGCTTAACCTTGGTACCAAGACCTCTTTCAAGGATCTCCAAAAGTGTGAAGTGGATTGAGCACCATGATCCAATATTATGGACAAGGGCACCTCATACAAATAATGGCGCCAAATTTTCAAATCAAAAACCACGGCGGCCAAGTCAAGATCATGGGTAGGATAACTATTTTCATGCACTTTGAGTTGTCTAAAGGTATAAGCTATCACCTTACTAGTTTGCATCAAGAAACAACCCAAACCAATCTGGAAGGCATCACAATACACAAAAAACCCTTCCAACCCTTTCAGTAGAGATAAGATAGGAGTAGAGACAAGCTTATCCTTCAAGGTTTGGAAACTCCTTTCACACTCATAGATCCACAAAAACTTAGCCTTCTTTTGGACCAACCCAGTCATGGGAGAAGCAATATAAGAGAACCCATTCACTAACCTCTGGTAGTAGCTTACTAGGCCCAAGAAATTTCTAATGTTAGATGGAGTCAAAGGTCTAGGTCAATTTCTAATCACCTCTGTTTTCTTAGGGTCCACCTTAATACCATCCCTCGACACCACATGACCTAGCAAGGCAAGCTCTTTCAACCAAAATTCACACTTTTCATACTTGGCATACAACTTCTCTTCCCTCAATTTTTACCCTCAAATGGCTCTCATGCTCCTCCTCACTATGAGAGTAGATCAAGATATTTTCAATAAAACCACTACAAACAAATCAAGGTAGGGTATAAAGACCCTATTCATAACATCCGTTAAGATGCCGAAGCATTGGTCAACCCAAAAAACATAACCACAAATTCATAATGCCCATACCTAGTCCGGAAGGCCATCTTGGGAATGTCATAATCACTCACCTTTACTTAATGATACCCGAACCGAAGATCAATCTAAGAGAAGTGACTAGCCCATTGAAGTTGGTTAAACAAATCATCATCATTGGTAGAGGATACTTATTCTTTATGGTGCCCCTATTAAGTTGCCGGTAGTCAATACACATTCTAAGAGAACCATCCTTCTTCTTCACAAACAAAATCGGTGCACCCCAAGGTGATTGGCTAGGCCTAATAAAACCATTCTCCAACAAGTCCCTCAATTGGTCCTTCAACTCCTTTAACTCCGCCGGGGTCATTCGGTAAGGGGGAACAAAAATGGGTTGAGTATCGGGGAGGAGGTCTATACTAAAATCTGTTTCCCTTTCGAGAGGAACACCGGGAAGATCACTAGGAAAGACATCAAGGAACTCATTTACCACTGGAACCAACTCTATAGGAAGGACTTTGGACTCAACATCCCAAACCCTCACAAGATGATAAAGATACCCCTTGGAGATGAACTTTTGGGCTTTCATGCAAGAGACAAATCTACACTTGACCACCACATCATGACTCTCCCACTCAAGGATGGGTTCATTCAGGAATTGGAATTTGACCCTATAGGTTCTACAATCAATAGAGACATAATATGCATGCAACCAATCCATTCCAAGAATGACATTGAAATCCACCATATCCAACTCAACAAGATCACAATGTAATATTTTATGCAAGAGGCAAATGGGACAATTTCTATAGACCTTTCTAGCAATAATAGATGCACTAATAGGAGTAGACACCTCATAAGACTCACACAACAATTCGGGTTCAACCTGAAACCTTTTGGCAACAAAAGGAGTAACAAAAGAAGGAGTGGCGCCCAATCTATCAAAGCATAAACATTGAGAAAGAGTGACGCCCGGTCTATCAATGCATAAACATTGAAATCAAAGACTTTTAACATACCGATGATGACATTTGGCACCTCATTAACCCCTTGCCTCCCTTGGAGTACATAAAACTGATTGTGTCTTAGGGAACCACCTTGTTGGCCTCCTCTCCCCAAAGGAACCACATTAGCATTCCAACCTTGTGGACGAACATCCTTAACCTTGTTGTGATTTCATCGAAAATCAATCATCTTGTGGCCTACTTCCCCACACCCAAAACAAGCATTAGTATCTCTCAAGCATGGGCCACCATGACCCCTACTACACTTTGGACATATAGCATTAGGCACCACACCACCATCACATTGGGCCCTTAGGAAGTCATTGGCAAACCTCCTATTAGGAGCATGAGAAGACCCTTGGCCTTGGTGAAACCGACCACCCTTGGACTTTGGAACTTACCATCAAAGTGGGCCCTCTTGGCCTCATGACCCTTCTCTCTCTATTTCTCCCCCTCCAAGTGTTCCACATAAGTCATTAAGCGGGACAAATCCATGTCACCGATCAACATAGAAGCCCGGTACTCCCTATTCACTAAATCGGAGACACCCATCACGAACTTGTTCATTCTAGACCTTGGGTCAACAAGCAAGTGTGGAGCATATTTTGAGAGTTGGTCGAACTTGAGGGCATACTCCCTCAAACTCATAGATCCTTGCTTCAAATTTATGAACTCCATCATTTTGGCCTCCCTAAGTTCAAGAGGGAAGAACCCGTTGAGAAAAGCCGCCTTAAATTCCTTCCAAAGAATCGCATTGTTGTTCCCTTTCTCCTCTTTCTATTGAGTATACCTTATTTGGCCTACCCTCTTGAGTTGGTAAGCCGCCAACTCTGCCTTCTCCTCCGACCTAATACCCATGATAGGCAACACTTTGTACACCTCATTAATAAATTATTGAGGGTCCTCATCCACCTTAGATCCATTGAATTCTGGTGGGTTCATCCTCATGAAGTCCCTCACCGGAGATGCCAGAATAGGAGTATGAGGGGCTTGGGCCCCTTGATTAGCCACAATTTGAGCTAGTAGGTGAGAGCATCCTGGAGCTCTCCATGGATGGTTGTTCCTCCGATATGTGTACTCTTCTTTATCTTGTGTTAGGCATGATCTAGCATAGCAAAGAAAATCCGTTAGAGGGGAAACATTACCTAACTTTTATAGCATGACATAGATCACTAAAGAAGGGAAACATTTCCTAAAACATTTCATACCTCTTACTCATAGTTGTGGTGCACACAACCATGAATAAGACTCTAATCGATGTAGTGTGTTGGATGTCGAGGACTAGTAACAACTTAATGCTCAGATGCTAAGTTTGTCACGATCCAAGCTTAGTTCGTCACGATCCAAGCTTAGTTCCTAGATGTGACACGGTGAATGAAGAACTCGAATGGACCCCAAACAAGCCTCTTAATATATCATTACACATCATTGGTCACGAAAGCATTTGAATAACAATGAAGAGTATAAAACAAGGATGAGGGACTAAGGAAATACTTTCATAACATAAACCATCAAAAGAGTCAAAGCTCATAGCATCAATACATAACTTGTCCAACAAAACCTTTAAACATAGAATTTAGTGGGGGCCAAGACAAGCAACCGAGCTTACCTTCATAGTCAAAAGCATACAATAAAAGAAAGAACATCTTTATACATAGCATAATATCAAAGACATTGTCCCTGAAATTTAGGACTCACCAACTTGCTTTGTAGAGATAGTACTAGCCATGGGGAGAATGAGGATGATAGTGAGGAGCTCCGGTTCCTACATAGTAACATCTTGTAGGCATAGAGTATGCGTTAGTATATTTGAATATATTAAGTATGTGGGATGCAATACAACGAGAGATAGGCAACATAGTCAAAATGCATAAACATAGGCAATGAGTAGTATAATAACAATGTGACATGCATGGTCAACGCTTGAAGTAAAACATACTTATATAGAACATATTACATGTGAAGGAAGAGACCAACATCATAGACCAAGCAACTTAGTACTTGGAATCCAAGGTAGACCACCCCTTAGAAGTGATTTGAGGAATCAACCCCTCAATTGGTTGATAGACATGACCACCCTCCATCGGAAGTGATTGAGGTATCAACTCCTCAATTGATTGATGTCTTACCACCCCCATCTATGGTGATTAAGGTATCAATTCCTCAATTAGTTGATGGCTTACCACCCCCATTCGAGGCGATTGAGGTATCAACCCCTCAATTGGTTGATAGACATGACCACCCTCCGGCGGAAGTGATTGAGGTATCAATCCCTCAATTAGTTATGGTCAACTTACAACACAATAGATACATATCATGAAATCATCACATCAATACCATCCTTTCATCATCATAAAGTCACTTAACTCATACGCCAAGCATTAGGCCTTTAACAACTTAAGATACATTAACAAGACATTTTATCAAACACTTGGCGGGTGCACAATGTTAGTATAAAATTATGCAATTCAAGAGTGAAATCATTCAAGTAAACTTGAAGTAAATTAACCCACTAATACTAGGTAATACCATCATGCAATATACATCAAAACCCTTCATCATATCTTAAGATAGATCTAAGATTCGTAGCTCAAAACATGCTCAAACAGTCACACTTTTATGAAAACCCAACACAGTTCATAGTCAAATTCATTATAAGTAAGACCCATAAGTAAATCAACTTAGAAACAAGAAATTTATTTAAAACGAAAACTTGGGCAGCATGGGTGAAAGGACCCAATAGTTGAAATCCATATACCTTAGCTTTGGAGAATTCCTTAATAAAGATTGAAATGGAGACTTGAAACTTGAGTGAAATCCTTAAGATCCGGAATGAGTTTTGGCACTTGAATTTTGAGTGAAATATTTGTCTAAGTGTTTGAGAGAGTATGGGAAAATATCTTGTATGATATGGTACTGAAATATGGCTAAGTATAGGTATTTTCATGCATGGGAAGGCTTAGGCCCAAGATCCCAAAGATTGGACCGAGATTAGAAAACTGGTAATAAAATGCACTACTTCGCGATAGGTCTGCGTCGCGGAAGAATCTCGGACAGCTACTGAAATTGCAAAATTGGCAAAATTCATTTTTCACTACGGGTCCTTTAAAATTCGAGTTATACCCATTTCCACTTAATTTTTTCCCTGAACAAGAAAATAAAGTTAGATTTTCAACATTACGCATGAATTTTGAGATATATAGAAATTACAATTATGGGCAATTAGGAGGTGCATTTTCGGGCACTTTTGGGGGTCGTTTCACCAAAAGGCATTGCTAGCCATTTGAAATGCCCATCAGGACATGTTAATGCTATCTATTCTATACTTTATTCTAACCTGCCAATACCCTTCTTTACAATCAAATTTGCTAAATATTTTTTTCCTTGTATTCTGTTGATTAACTCATTTTTATTTGGAAGTATGCATCTTTATGATATTATCATTAAGTCTTTTATAATTTATTATAGTTCTTGCCTTACCCCTTATTATTTCACTATAGTTCCGCACCATAAAACCTGCAGACCTATGTTTTGACATAGATCTTCGTATTACCCCTAGGTTTAATGATTCTTTAATTTATGTGGAGAAGTCTTCCATTTCTTTATTAGTATCCTCTATTGCGGCTATTTTTATTATATATTTTGGGTTTATAATATCTAATTTAAATACTACTTTATTCATCTCCCAATGTTTTTTTAAACGACCCCAAAAAGTGCTCGAAAATATGCCTCGAAAGTGCCCAACCTTCTTTTTTTTAATGTAAATTGCATATTTTCAAGTTGAGCTATGAATCTATATTCTATGATGAGATTTGATGAGGGGTTTTAATATATCTTGCATGAGCGTGTTACCAAGTGTTGGTGAGTTGATTTATATCAAGTTTTCTCACATGATATCATTCTTGAGTTGCATGATTTTTAACTTGCATTACACACCCGCCAAGTGTTTGATAAAAATATCCAGTTTAGGATTCCTGAGTTATTGATGATCTATTTCATGACCTATGAGTCAAGTGATGATATGATGATGAAAGGGATGTATTTATGTGTTGATTTCATGAAAAGTATCTATACTGTTGCAAGTTGACCACACCTTATTGAAAGGGGTGCTATACCTCAATCACCATTGATTGTAGGGTGTGACAACCATCAACCAAATTGAGGGGTTGATACCTTAATCAGCATGTATGGTAGGGTGTGACAAACATTAACCAATTAAGGGGTTGATAACTCAATCACCTTTCCAAGGGGGTGGTGGGCCTTGGATTCCTTAATGATGGTTTCTTACTACACATGTAATATATTCTATATAAGCATGTGTACTTCAAGCATCATTCATGTATGCCATATTGTTATATGCTCATCCTTTTCCTAATTATGCATTTTCATTATGTTGCCTATCTCTTGTTGCATTGCATCCTACATACTTAGTACATACAACATACTAACACATACTCTATGCCTAAATGATGTTACCATGTAGGAACTGGAGCTCCACTTGATCATCCTCCTCCTCCACGTGGCTAGTAATATGTTCAAAGGAAATTTTGGTGAGTCCTCAACTCGGGGGACGATGTCTTTGATCTTATGTTATGAAAATATTTTCTTTCCTTTGATGTATGCTTTTGACTATGAGGGTGAGCCCGTGCTTTGAGCTTTGACTCTCTCGACTCTTGTATGTATTAAAGTTATGAAAGACTCCCTTAGCCCCTTTATCCTTATTTTATATTCTCTTATTTTTGTTTGTTTGCTTCGGCGATCAAGGATGTGTAATTTTATGCTAAGAGGCTTATTTGGGGTCCCTTTGACTTCCGCATTCGCCGTGTCATGTCTAGTCCCTATATCCAGGTCATGACAAACATGGTATCAGAGCACTAGGTTGTGAATATTCCTTGGCATCCAATACACCGCGTCGATTAGAGTCTTATTCATGGTTTTGAAGTGCGCCACTACTATGTGTAAGAGGTTATGAGATGTCTTAGGAAATTTTTCCCTTCTTCATGATCTATGTCATGCGGTAGAGCTAGGTCCTCTAGGGTTTATTACTATTTCCTAACTATTATATTTTCAAAATATGTCTCAGGCTAATTAGGATGGTGATATATTGAATGCGGAGGTTCACAAAGTTGTATAGGTGTTGGCCAAGATTGTGACCACCCAACTTAGCCGATCTGTGGGTACCCTTGAGACTTCGAAAGGTAAGAGTGGAGAGGAAAGGCCAAGAGAGCCCAAATTGGAGGTAGGCATCCATGTGCCAAGCTCGGGGCCAATGGTGGAGTGACTCGTCCTAGATGCCCAAGGTGTAGGAGGAGACATAATGGCACATGTTTTGAGGAACATGGGTGTATGCTATGGGTGTGGTAAGATGGGTCATAAGATAGTTGATTGTCCATATGCTCGAAAAAATGCAAAGATGGTCAACTTCAAGTACAAGGTGGTCATGTTGATCAAGAGGCTCAAGGAGGTGATAAAGGGGTGGCAAAGCCTAGATGCCGAAAGTGTAGGAAAGGCTATGGTCGCCTATGCTTAAGGTATACTAATGATTGTTATGGTTATGGGGAAGTAGGGCATAAGGTGATGGATTGCTCTCGTAATAGAAACAAGGGTAAAGATGTTCTTCTACAAGGTGCAAATATGGTTCCTAGGGGAAGAGGAGGCCATCAAGGAGGTGCCCCAAGGAAAAACTGATTCTATGCTCTTCATGGGAGGCGAGGGGTAGATGAGGTGCCTGATGTCATCACCATTATATTAAAATTCTTTGATTTTGATGTGTATGCATTGGTAGACCCGAGTTCCACTCTTTCTTTTGTTACTCCCTCTGTTGCCAAAAAGTTTCATATTGAACTCGAATTGTTGTGTGAGCCATATGAGGTGTCTACTCCCGTTGGTGCATCTAATTTTGCTAGAAGAGTCTACAAAAAAATTATCCCGTTTGTATTTTGCATAAAATATTACCTTGTGATTGATTTATTTGAGTTGGATAGGTTGAATTTTGATGTTATTCTTGGGATGGATAGGTTGCATGCATATTATGCTTCTATTGATTGTAGAACTCATAGGGTCAAATTCCAATTCCCTAGTGAACCCGTCTTTGAGTCAGAAAGTCATGATGTGGTAGTCAAGGATAGATTCATTTCTTGTAATAAAGCCCAGAAGTTGATTTCTAAGGGGTATCTTCTGAGGGTTAGGGATGCCGAGTCCAAAGTCCTTCCTATAGAGTTGGTTTCGGTGGTTAATGAGCTTGTTGGTTTCATGCGTAGTGAGCCTCCCAGTGTTTTTTGTGAAGAAGAAAAATGGTTCCCTTAGAATGTGCATTGATTACCGACAACTTAATAGGGTCACCATAAAGAATAAGTACCCTCTACCATGGATTGATGATCTCTTTGACCAACTTCAAGGGGCTAGTCACTTCTCTAAGATTGATCTTCGATGCGGGTATCACCAAGTGAAAGTGAGGAAGTGTGACATTCCCAAGACAGCTTTCCAGACTAGGTATAAATATTATAAGTTTGTTGTTATGTCTTTTGGGTTGACCAATGCATTGACTATCTTCATAGATCTTATGAGTAGGGTCTTTAAACCCTACCTTAATTTGTTTATGGTGGTTTTCATTGATGATATCTTGATCTATTCCCATAGTGAGGAGGAGCACGTGGCTCACTTAAGGGTAGTGTTGCAAATCTTGAGGGAGGGGAAGTTGTATACAAAGTATGAAAAATCTGAGTTTTGGTCGAAAGAGGTTTCCTTTCTAGGTCTTGTGGTGTCGGGGGATGGTATTAAGATGGATCCTTAAAAGACGAAAGTGACTAGAAATTGGACGCATAAGATATTAGGAGCTTCTTGGGCTTAGCGGGTTATTACCAGAGGTTTGTGAATGGGTTTTCTTCTATTGCTTCTCCTACAGCTAGGTTGACTCAAAAGAAGGCTAAATTTGTGTGGACCGATGAGTGTGAAGGGATTCTCCAAACTTTGAAGGATAAGCTTGTCTTCGCTCTTATTTTGTCACTGTTGGAAAGGTTTGAAGGGTCTTTTGTGTATTGTGATGCCTCAAGAATTGGTTGGGTTGTGCATTCATGCAATATGGTAAGGTGATAGCCTATGCTTCTAGACAACTTAAAGTGCATCAAAAGAATTATCCTACCCATGATCTCGAATGGAAGCCATGGTACTTGCTTTGAATATTGGGCGTCCTTATTTGTATAGAGTGCATGTTGATGTGTTCACCGATCATAAGAGTCTCCAATATGTGTTCACTCAAAAATATCTTAACTTGAGATAAAAAGGTGGTTAGAGCTCCTTAAGGATTATAATATGAGTGTGCACTATCATCCTGGTAAGTTTAATATTGTGGTCGATGCTTTGAGTAGGGTGTCTGTGGGTAGCCTAGCTCATGTTGATGATGGTGGCAAGGAGTTGGCTAGAGAGGTTCATCAGTTCTCTAGATTGGAGTTTAGATTGGAAGAGGTTAGTGTTGGGGGAGTAGAGGTTGTGGATGGTTCTAAATCTTCTTTGATTGAGAAGGTGAAGGTAAAGTAAGATCTTGACCCCACCTTGTTAGAGTTGAAGGCCTTGGTGAGAGATGGTAAGGTGGAGGTTTTCTCCCAAGGGGAATATAATGCCCTTAGATACCAACGTAGATTATGTGTGCCTAATGTTGATGACTTGAGGTGGTAGATTCTTGATGAGGCTCACAATTCTTCCTATTCTATTTACCCCAGTTCCACAAAGATGTATAAAGATTTCAGGGATGTGTTTTGGTGGGATGGTATGAAGAAAGACATTGCTAAGTTTGCGTTCGGTTACCATAATTGCCAACAATTGAAAGCCAAGCATCAAAGGCCGGGTGACCTAGCCCAAGATATAGAGATTACTACTTAGAAGTGGGAGGAAATCAACATGGATTTTGTGGTTGGGTTGCCTAAGACTAGAAAGGGTTTTGATTCTATTTGGGTTGGGTTTGATAGAATGACAATGTCGGCTCTTTTCGTACTGGTTAAGGCTACATATGGTACCGAAGATTATGCTAGATTGTACATTCATGAGTTCGTAAGATAGCATGGGGTGCCTTTGACTATCATTTTGGATCATGGTGCTCGATTCACTTCACACTTTTGGAGGACATTCCAAAGGGGTCTTGGTACCAAGGTTAAGCTTAGTATGACCTTTCACCCTCAAACGGATGGCCAAGCCAAAAGAACTATCAAAAATCTTGAGGATATGCTTAGAGCATGTGTATTGAAGTTTAAGGGTAGTTGGGATGATCATGTTTCATTGATTGAGTTTGCTTATAATAATAGCTATCATGCAAGCATTTGTATGGATCCTTTTTGAGTCCCTTTATGGTCGACGTCGTAGATCACCGACTGAGTGATTCGAAGTGGGAGAGATAGCTTTGTTGGGTTCAAATTTGGTTATGGAGGCCGTAGAGAAAGTGAGGTTGATAAGAGAGAGGTTGAAAACAACCCAAATTCGTCAAAAGTCCTATGCTGATGTGAGGAGAAGGGGTGTTGAATTTAAGGTTGGTGATTGGGTCTATTTAAAGGTTTCACCCATGAAGGGTGTGGATCCTTTCGGTAAAAATGTTAAATTGATTCTAAGATTTGTGGGTCCTTATAGGGTGTCGAATAAGATTGGTAAGGTGGCCTATGAGTTGGAGTTGCCTAGAAAAATGGACTTGGTCCAACCGGTCTTCCTTGTATCTATGTTGAGGAAGTGTGTGGGAGACCCAAATGCTATTGTACCATTGGAAGTTATGGGTGTTGTTGAAGACAGTTTGACTTATGAAGAGGTTCCGGTAGAAATTTCTGATAGACAAGTGAAGATGTTGAGAAGCAAAGATGTAGCTTACGTTAAGGTCCTTTGGAGAAATCAACAAGTTGAGAGTGCTATATGGGAAGCCAAGGCGAATAGGCAAATGCAATATCCCTATCTCCTCCATTCTACTCAAGCCTAAAGTACTACTCTAAGTCCCCTATGTGATTTCAAGTCTTAAGTTTCATCCCTCATGTCATTTGCGTACATTCATGTTTAAATTGATAAGTTAATGGTGATTTTGGAACTTATGTTGAGATTTTTAAAAAGATGTTTAAGTGCATTATACCATTCTTGTGTGGGCTGAAATTATCTTACTTCTCTTATATACATTTCTTTGATATTCAGGGATGAATATTCCCAAGGGGGAGATATTGAAACGACCTCGAAAATGTGCCTCAGAAGTGCCCATAATCATAATTTTCATATATCTCAAAATCCATGTGCGATATCAAAAATCCGACTTTACGTTCGTGATCAGGGGGGAAACATTGAGTGGGAAATAGGTAATAACCCAAATTTTAGAGCAACCATATCAAAATTTGAATTTCCAAAGTTGGCGAAAAATAGCGGGGTTCCACGCCCCTCGCGAGATGTGGTATGGCGCGAACTACTATATTTTGTTGCCAATTTTTTTTTATTCTCGGTCCAAGGCCTTTGGGTCTTGGGCCTAAGACATCTCATGCGTAAAAACATATATACTTAGTCATATTTCAACACCATATCATACAAGACACTCCCCAAAACCCTCTTTAACACTTAGCCATATATTCTACGCAAATTCAAGTGTCCCAATCTCATTCTGGATGTAAGGATTTCATTCAAACTTCAAGTTCTCAATCAAATCTTCATCAAGGAAATCTCCAAAGTTAAGGTATGTGTATTTCAACCATTGGGTCCTTTCACACATGGTGCACAACCTTTTTTTTTTTTAAATGTAAATTGCATGTTTTCAAGTTGATTTATCTATGGGTACTTCTTACTATGAATTTTATTATAGACTATGTTGGGATTTCATGAAATGTGGACTGTTTAAACATATTTTGAGCTATGAATCTATATTCTATGATGAGATTTGATAAGGGGTTTTACTGTATCTTGCATGAAGGTATTACCAAGTGTTGGTGGGTTGATTTATATTAAATTTTTTCACATGATTTCACTCTTAATTCATAGTCACCTTCAAATCTACATACATACGTGGATACCAAGTTACAT